>VXBW01001033.1:258168-315448 GCA_013400375.1 Thinocorus orbignyianus | reverse complement strand
GCCGCCCTCCGCACCAGGATGGAGAAACGTCCTCGTCCTGGCCGTGGGAAACGCAGAAGACGGCCCTCCGCCTGCTGGGGCCGCGGCCGGACAGGGACGGCACCCCAAAGGCCAACCCTCGGCAGCAGCGGCGGAGAAACGAACCCCGACCCATCCCGGTGCCAGCAGAACCGGGCTGCGGGGTCGAGGATGCAGCAGCCGCCCGGGCACTGCCGCTGTTGGGAGGTCACCGCTCTCTCCCACCTCACTGCCCCCCTGTGCTGCTGGGGCTGCCCTCTGAGGGATGCCAGGCAGGAGCAAAGCAGGCCACAGGGAGCTGAACCAGCATCTCCTTGGGAGGGATAGAAGTGGGAACCGCTGGTGGCACCATGGTGCAGCTGGAAGGCACCTGGCTGCTGCTGGTGTCTTCAAGATGTCACCCTCTGCAAAGGCAGGGGAAGGAAAAACCCATCAGCGCCGCTATCCCTGTTACCTGTAGCCCGGCTCCGACAGATCTCTGGGAGCCGGAGCACACACGGACTCCAGAGGGTGAGAGTGGAGAGTAAAGGAGATCAGGGAGTAGGTCGATCTTTTAGCAGAGCTGACAACACCAAACCTTCAGGAATTACAACATAGGCTCAAATATAGGTTCTATTTTTTCACTGCCTTCAGATCCTCTTTTCAGCCTCCTTTCCCAGGCAGAAGAATGCTTCCTTTGTGAGGCTGGTACACACCTTAGTCAGTTTCACGACACAGGCTTCAAGGAGGAAAGACAAAACCAACCAGTAAATGCTGCAGTTTGGCCAGTCTCACTTTGGGGACCGTAAGCCTCTGGCGAGCTGGGGTCCACACTGGAGACGAACCCCATGACAGGCTGTGCATGTAGTCCCTCTCCTACACACACACATCATACACCAGCCTGCCTGTGTCATGGCAAAGCACTGCTCTGGCCTACACAGCTCCAGCACTTCTTTCTTCCATGAGTCTGTTGGCTGGTGGCTCATGATGACTACGTACATAGCACATGGCTTGCCGAGGCATCGGATGAGCAGGACAGCGGGAAGCAGCACACTGCACTGATATAGCAAGGGAGCCCTGCATAGGTTGGTTGTAAAACTCTCTGTCTCGATTTTCTTGCCTTCAGTAAAGCCTGGTAAATATTTCTGGGACAAGCAGCTCCTTGTCTGGCTTTAATTACCTGGGCAAATTTTCCTAAGGATTATATTGACCTCAAATATGTCAACATTTATTGAGGCTGTGTTTCTGAGGCTTTTCCCATTAGATGCTAATGGATTCTGGCTAATAGTCAAGCCGGATTGACCACCGGAGGGTGCCCTGGCCAGCTCCGGGATACCACAAGTACCTGGGGAGAGGGCTGGCGAGGGTTACACCAGCTTTGTGGAGCAAAATATAAAAATCGCCGTGGCCCCAATCCAAAGAGATCAGGGAACATGCTTGAGCAATTGCATTCCTAACTATCTGCTTCTCTGGGCATGATTTACTCCAAATCATGGCTGTATTTACATGAGAGACCTCAAGAAAAGGTTACTTTTGCTTGGGACTGTTCCCTCCCTGCAGGAACAAAGAGTCCATCAGCCCTCTGCAGTGCTCCCATGTTTTTCCCTCCCTCAGCCCCCTTCCAGGGGCTGGGTCCATGCTCAGCACAGCATTCACTCACCATCACTGTGCTGGAAAGCCACCTCGTGCTGCTTGTTTTGCAATCACTTCTGTCCAGCCTGGTGGCTGGCAGACGAGAGGTGCCTGGGTGCCTCTGTCTGCCTGAGTGTCTTGTATCTGTTTGAGGGTGAGAGCAGCATCTAGGTCCCTTGATAGTTGTGCTGACCAAAGTCGGGCATAAGTGTGTGCTCCCCTTCCCTTCTGTGTGCCCCACACCACCTGCCAGCCAGCTCCCAGGCCCGCACATGCACTGATGCCCCTCTGATTGCTCAGCTCTGCATGGCTAGACAGGGTTTCCAGACGCATGTGTATGGGTGTGCACAAGGTACGTGCCAGCTTCTCTGCCTGCACAGGGAAGTGGCCCCCACCATTGTCCCTGGCCCACCTCCAGCTCCCTGGGCTCTGTACACCCAGCCTGCTGCCCGGCCAGCTCCTCCAGCAGGACCGTGTGTCCCTGCTAGGCATCTCCAGGTTGCCCTGGCAGTGGATGGCCCTGCAGCCTCCCCACATACTATTTCTTGCTCCCACTGCCAGCCCACACAACGAGGGCCACGTCCTGCTGAACTGCAGCGCACCCAGGAATCACCTACTCACTCACAGGCATTTGGGGTTAACCACATCCTGAGTAGAAACAACAGTTTTAAATACTCTCCTTCCCTCCCTCTCCTATTTTATAAAGAAGATCCAAATCCAATCAGAGTCCCCAGGGGAAAACACACAGCATTGAGGACCGTATGCTGGAGGGGAGAGCCAGTGCTGTTCCCAAAGTCCCTGTGTGCAGCACAGCAGCAGAGGCCAGCAGTGCTGCAGAGATGGCAGAGAAAGAGAGGAGCGATGATGAAAGCAGATGGGAGGTGGTAGAGATGCTGTGGTGGGACACTCATCTGGAAATGCTTCCCTAGCACTGTGCTGGGTTCATATGAAGGGGAAATTTCTTGCTATGAGATTCGCTCTGGTTCAGGCGGGGCTTGGAGCCAGGCATAGGCTGGAAAGGTGTCCACATCCCCCTGGCTTTGGTAGCAGAGAAAAGCTAGAAATAAGTCACTGCTGGGCAAATGCACCAAGGAGGTACTGGGCAAGGAATAGCCACCCAGGATGGTTTGGGCAGTGCCCTTTAACTGACAGTGCTCAGGCCACCAGGGTCATGGTGTGGGTCACCTATCAGGAAATGTGTTATCTCCATGGCAGTTTCCTGGAGGGACATGACTTGGCAGGCAAAAGCTGACAATCAAAGTCTCAATAGGTGTGGGACCTGGAGAAGGCAAGGGAGCAGGCACGGGAAGACACGCAAGACATTTATGAAGTTGAGGGCAGAGATGGGAGGCGGCAGTAGGACAGATGTGGAGACCCCACACCTTGGTGCTGCTGGGGAAAGCCGGCCAGGCTTACCCCACCTCTCCCTTTGGCCTCAACCACTCAGTCCCAAAGCACCCTGCTGTTGTTTAGCCCTGCTCCCTCCCATGCTGTCAGGTCATGCAAGGGGTCTGCACACGGACTCCTTGCACCCCAGACGCAGACTCAGCACAGGCAGAGGAGACCATAGAGGCAGAGACTTCCCTGCCTGTAAAAGTCATTGTCTTGCCATTTCCGTTAGTGCTCGAGAAGGGGCTGATTTTAGCAGAGGTAAAACCTCAGCCAGAGGTTTGCGGTCTTTGCCACATGCAAAACTCCGTGCTCATTTTCTCTCTCCCACGCTCAACAGAGNGGGGTTGTTTACCTTGTGCTGTCAGCACAGCAGCAGCTGGAGACAAAGACTGACCATGTTTCCTGTACATCCCCAACCTTGAGAGATGCTGACTGCAAAGGGGATGCTGTGAGCCCACCCCTGTTCCAGAGTCCTCCATCACGCTGCTGATGAAGGGAATTGGGCAGGGGCTGTGCCATGCACTGCCTGCACCCTTCCATGCCCTTGGTCACACAGTGTCAGGCTCCTGCGTCCATGTGATTNACCCTGCTGTTGTTTAGCCCTGCTCCCTCCCATGCTGTCAGGTCATGCAAGGGGTCTGCACACGGACTCCTTGCACCCCAGACGCAGACTCAGCACAGGCAGAGGAGACCATAGAGGCAGAGACTTCCCTGCCTGTAAAAGTCATTGTCTTGCCATTTCCGTTAGTGCTCGAGAAGGGGCTGATTTTAGCAGAGGTAAAACCTCAGCCAGAGGTTTGCGGTCTTCGCCACATGCAAAACTCTGTGCTCATTTTCTCTCTCCCACGTAAAGTAAAACTTTCCCTCCAGGGCTCCCTCCTGCACCCACCCCCCTCCCCAGCATTGTCACAGCCCTGTCAGGCAGGGAGAGGGTGCATGCATAGCTGCTGCCGATGCGTCACCCTACAAGGGGAATCCTCAGGTCTAGCTTTGCTGGACCCCCTGCCTACTCACCGGTGTTGGGATCCAAGTATAGGCACTGCCCGTTTGTCCCTCCTGTAGTCACCCTGTTTGTCCCCTTCTCCCTCCCCTGGCTCCTAGAAATGATCTGGCAATACCAAGAGTTGCAGAAGCTGACAGCAGCCCATAACCAGCTCTTGGAGGCAAAAGTGAAGAGCCTGCAGGAGCAACTCAGTATGGTCCGCTGGCATGCCTCCCCTGGTGGGGATGGGGCAGCAAAATGCACATTGNTCAGGCTCCTGCGTCCATGTGATTGGTGTCCCCCGCTACTGCCCTCACACCCCACAGCCACCAGGAGAGCCAGAAGTCCTGTCTGGCCCTGGGCTGTCCTGTGAATCACAGTCCTGTCCATAGCATGAACACAAGAACAGCAGTGTGCATTTGTCTTTTAATCACACACCAAATGCATGACATAGGAATAGCACAGTGATGGGTGGCTGGCACTCAATGCCCACAGGTTCACAGGGAGGGTGAGAGGAGGAAGAGAGGGGTGTCCATGCAGGGACAGACCTGAGACAACTGGCTGAGAGGAGGAAGGTTATTCCAATGTCCCATCGGCCTCTGCTGATCCTGTTCCCTTTCACACTATGGCCCAAAGGCCAGCCCTGGGCTGAGCTAAGCCTCACACTCCCCAGTCATGGCATGGAGGGCAGTGCCTCAGCTCTCCTGGGAGCTCCCCAAGCCTGGAGCTGGGCAAGAGCTTCAGTGCAATGTCCCTAGATATCCCTGGAGGCAGCTGGGCAGGCAAAGACAGATCCATCTTCATGTTAAAAGAAGCCACCACCGTGGCCAATAAAAGCTTGAAGCCAGCCTCAGTCAGTGGAGGTGAGTCTCCGGGAGGTGTGAGCCCCACCACAGGCGCAGAGACACAGCAGTTAAGCATGCGACAGCCATGCTGATCAGTACTGTGCTTTCTGAGGAGCTGGGTGGGGGGCAGCAATGGGCTCAATGTGCCTGGAGGCAGGGTGGTCCTGAGCCGCTAGAATGCCTGGTGCAGCCTCCTGTGCTTCTCCGGGTGCAGGTTCTGTGGAGATACAACGGGGCTGTTGTGGGCAACACATATCCACCCACCCCCTCACACTCCACCCTTGCTCCATGACCGTGTTGGAGGGGGTCTTTCTGCCTGGCCCCTGTGGCCAGGGAACCCTCCTGCCAACCTCACAGGTGCCAGGGAAATATTAGAACAGGCAGGGCAGGAGGATGGTAGGACTCAGGGCAGTTCCAGGCTGTGAGCAGCACTGCCACGAGGGCCTGGCAAGAGAGTTTACCTGTGTGATCTCTATACTGTTGGCAGCAGCCATCAGCCAGGAGCCAGGTCCCTTTGGTCCCTCCTCAACGTGACAGAGTCCAGGCGACCCACTGGGAGAAGACAGGGAGGGCGTGCAGGAGCTTGCTGGGTCACTGTCCTCAAGGAACAGCAGAGGGGACAGCCCAATCTAGAAGAGCAGAAGGATAGCTGTAAAGCTCCTGGTGCTTCATGGCGAGCCGGGTCCCCTGGAAAGGACCTCACTGTTCAGGCCAGGGGGCGAGATACCCATTCCACCATCCAGCTTTGCAGCACCCTGGGGCTCCCCAGTCAGGGAGGGACCACACTGGGTCCCCAAAACCTACCGACTGGTAGAACTCATCACCAGCAGGGTCGATGACCAGCAGTGTCACCTCGTTATCATGGGCACGAATCCTGAGCACTGTCTGCAGATGGTCCAGCCCCTCAATGCTCTCACCATTCACAGCCAGGAGACGGTCCCCCTCCTTCATCCCTGCCTGCTCAGCTGGCAGCCCGGCATCTACATCCCACAGGAACTGGCCTGCCACAGAGGGAGGGTGGAAAATTGCTCACAGAGGCATTCAGCCAGAGGGAAATTGGCAACACTGACCCCTGTGTGCAGGTAGGGGCGAGGTTCCTCTGTGGGCACAGGGCTTGCAGCTGTTCCTGACCCTCCAGCATGCCTTGCTCAGGTACGGACTGCCCCTCTTGGCCTCCTCACCTATGCCCCCTGAGATGCAGTCGTCCTCCTTGAGCAGAAACCCGTAGCCAGCTGGACCCTTCACCATGTGCAGCTCACGGACCTTGAAGGGGAGCCAGGAGGTGTCCGCCAAGGCAGCCGTGGCCTGCAGGCCCCGCAGGCGGTAAAACTCCTCCACAGCATCGGATGCCACCAACAGTGTCACCTTACTGCCGCTCTGCTTAAGCTGGATGGCAAACACAGGCTGCTCAGTGACATTGCCGGCCCCAGTCCCCAACCCATGTCAGGAGAATGCACCTTTTTGGCAAGCTGTGCATGTGAGTAGCTCCTCACGCTGGCCCCGTTCAGCTCCAGGAGCCAGGAGCCTGGTGGCACCCCTGCCCTCTCCGCTGGCCCATCCTGCCGCACCGACAGCTGGAAGGTGCCCTTCACGCCTGCAGGGAGAAGAGGCAGTCTGGGGTGAGTGGGGTGCTGTGTCAGGGAGGTTTGCAGCACTGGCATCCCGCTGCCCACTTTACCTTCCGGACCCGACACACTGAAGCCAAAACCACTTCTGTCCCGCATGATGTGGCAGAGGCGTGGGCGAATGTCAGCTGGCAGCATCTGGGATAGGTCCCTGCCCAAGTCTTTGGCTGCTTCATAGGAGTCACCATCCAGCACCGCCAGTAGAACCTGGTTCCCGCTGGCCTTGATCTTCTGCACCACCTGGAAGGATCCAGGCTGTGAAGCCTGGACAAGGACCCCTCCAACCACAGCCTGTGGGATCAAGGTCCTGGGGAGCAGCAGGGTCTCATACCCTTTGTGCCCCTGGCTGGGGAGGACCTGGGCATTCCCACAGCTCCGGGGTGCTCTCAGCTTACCCTGCAGTGGTCCAGGTGATCCACAAATTGGCCATTGACCTGGAGGAGCCGGTCCCCATCCTGCAGCCCCCTGCGCTGGGCCAGCCCCCCCAGTTCAACCTGCCGAATGATGTGGCCCCGGCAACCCAGCTCCTCATGGAGGCAGAAGCCAAAGGTCTCTGCGCTGCCCTTGCTCAGGAGGTAGAAGCGGGGCTCCCCAACACCTTCACCATCTGGGAGGGGGCACAGCACATGAGCAGGGCCCTGCAGGGATCCTAACATAGGTTCTCTACCCCATCCCAGGCTGGGATCTCCCCATTGCTGCTACTTTAATAGTTCACCTCCCCAGATCTCCCCAGTATGAGAGACCCCAGGACCCCAACAATGGCCTGCTACCAGAACCCCGTGCTGACACAGGGATGCCATGGGGAGATGAGGGTATTTACCCATGTCCTCAGCCAGTGACAAGGCAGGGTTGTCGATCCCATCTTTGGGGTTAAATTCAAATTTTCTGAAATTTATAAAGGGCAGGAGAGGGAACATTAGTGCAACAGCGTGGTTTAGGGAGCCCCGTTCCTCCCAGAAAGAGCCAGCTGGTGCCACAGCTCCAGTCCCTCCTCTTCCCTGGGGAAAGTGAGGATGGATCTCCCTCTTAGACTGTCCCCCGCATCTCTCCCAGGTTAACAACTCAGGGAATACCTTTTGGGGACAGGCAGCTGCAATTAGCAGCTGTGACCCACACCACCCCAGCTGAGGACGTACCCCAGCACAGCCCAGTTGTGATGCCATGAGCCCCAGAAACTCCCTGGCCAGGGGGAGGTCAGCACTTACACAATGGACTTCTTGTCACTCTCGAGCCCTGCAGGGGGAGAGGAGAAGTCAGTGCTGGAGGTGGAGGGCCAGGAGCAGACCCCACACTCTTGAGCCCTCAGCGCTTGTCCATTTGCAGGTTGAGGTGGGTTTGCCAAATCCACGCAGCCCCCTGCTCTCCCCTGCCTGCACTGTTTCAAAGCAGTGGGACACCTGCTGCTGGGGTCTGATGGGCACCTGCTCAGCCCTGTGGGGTCCTGCAACACCAGGGGCAAAGGAGGGCCAGGCAGCAGTGCGCAGATGGAGGTTGGTCCTGGGGTTTTACAGGACTTCCAAGTGAGGTATGAGAAGGGTCACCAGGGTCCCAGAGAGCTGGCTGGAGCCAGGAAATGGAGACAGAGGCTTTCCCCTGCGCTCCTTCCCATAAAACCCCTCCCCACCTCTTCCAGCACAAGGAGCCCCAAACCCAAGGGGAGGGGATTCTTGCCAAGTACCCCATTTTCCTGGATGCCTCTAGCTCCTTTTCCATGGCCTGCCTGGGCTCTGACATTGCCTTGCTCCTTACAGAAGCAGGGTTTGGAGACATGCATGTGGCGAGGGGTCAACGCAGGCCCCACTGCCCCGGCACATACCTTTTGTTTGCTTCATGGCTGCAGAGAATGCAGGAGGGAGCAAGGTACAGGATGAAGTGGCAGGGAAGTGTCCCCGCCTCTTCAAAGACGCCCCAGGTTTAATGGTTAAATAGTTAAGTGTCTCCCTTGCCCTCCCCACCCTGGGGCACTGCCAGCCCTCACCCAGCAGAGCTGGGAGCAGGAACCAGCACCCTGGGACACCCAGCTTGGGAACAAATCCTAGAGTCCCAGCTTCAAACTTCCCCATGGGGAGGAAGACCAGCTGGTTCGGCATGGGCTGGAGCAGAAGTAGGCTCCTAGTCCTATGAGATGGGGAAGGGCTAGAGCCCTCTGCTCCAACTGCTGCAGAGAGCGCTGCACCAGCACCTCCGCATTCCTCCACCAGGAAGGGCCCGCAGAGGAGATGGAGTCTTGGCATTAGTGTGCTTCAGTGGAAACAAAGTGGTGCACTTTAATGCTACCAAAGGTTTCACAAGCAAGCCTGAGTCCTGCCCCTCTGCCACTATTGTGGCTCGTGGCCAGGGTACAGGGGCTGGGTCTCTACAAGCCCAGAAGAACAAGTCCCATTTGCTCCTGGCCTGGTGTCTGTACAGTTCTCCCACACTTCAGCCTTGCCCACAAATGAGGGCTGAGCTCCACATACCCAGCACCTTTGACAGCCTTGGTAGCGCCTGACCACTAGGCATCTCCACGTGGATAAGGGCACAGGGGATGTGCTGCTGGGGCACACTCCGATGTTTCCTCCCTGGCAGCACTGCTTCCTCCCTGGCCGTGTGGATGGACAGCAGGTCAGAGGGTCCCATGCTGCAGTTTTCCCAGCATCTTTTTGACCTCACTCTCAACTCGTAGGAACTTGGCTTTCCTCCAGGGGTTGGCAGTCTGTCTCCGGCTGCTCTCCAGGTCCTGCAGGATGAGGGTAAGGTGCTGCCGAACCCGCTCGCGGTCCCAGAAAGGCAGGTTCCTCTGCACCACGTTCAGGATATTGGACCAGTAATCAGAGACGTCAGTGCCTGCTGTAAGAAAGACCAGTGCCCTGACACCGTCCCGGTCCATGCGCAGGCTGTGAAGAGCCCGCTTGCCGTCCTCACTGATGTCGTTGAAGTACAGACTGTGGGTTGAGAGAAAAGGAGTGGGAGACACTGTGAGCGCTGGGAGGCAGGACGCAGAGGCAGACAGGGGCTCCCTGTGCACTGCCACAGGGAGGGACACTGGCCAAGAGGCATTGCCTGCAAAAGGGAAGAGATGGGGCAGAGTGAACTCACTGCACTTTGTCCAGCGTCGCGTGCTTTTTGGCCACCTCCACCACGTGCAGGGCAGCTGTGTCCGTCAGGGAGTTGTAGCCTAGGTTGAGCTCCTGGAGGTTCTGGTTCTCGGCCAGGTGCTGAGCAATGACCTCAGCACCCCGGTCCCCCAGTGCAGTGTGCAGCAGGGACAAATGGGTCAGTGAGCGGTTGCCTGCCAGTGCCTCGGCCAGGTATTGTGCCCCCTGCTCACCCACGGGGTTATTTGCCAGCCTGTGGACACAGGAGCTCAGGGCAATCCCGAGGCCGGGCAGGGGATGCACGGCCAGGGCACATGGTGGGCAGCAGAGACAGTTTCATGCAAGGACAGAGGCAATACTCACCGCAGTTTGCTCACCACACACTTGTCATGCAGGAGCAGGTCACGGATTTCCTTGCAAGCATCGGAGCCCAGGCTGTTGAGCTGCAGACTGACACAGTGCAAGACATTGGGGTGGCAGGACCAAAATGGCTGTTGTCTGTGGTGCTGGCAACCCTGCTCTCTCCATTTTCCCTGGCCCTCCCTATCACCATCCAACCTGGGCTCCCCAGACAAGGCCACAGAATGCTTCCTCTCCAAAAGAGAGCATACTGAAAGTGCACCAAAGCTTGGGTAGCATCAACCAGCAGAGCTAGTATCAGGAGGGCAAGTGGGTGCAGGGTCTGCAGGGGATGGGTGAAGGTCTGAAAAGGGATCAGGACCGCCCCGAGCCCTCCTGAGCATCTGGAGGAAGGAAGTGCTGCACAGCCCCGCTGCACAGCTGAGCCCATCTCTGCCGAGCACGGCTCGCCACCCCCTGGGCGACAAGCAGACTGCAGTTCCACGGGTGGACTGGGACGGAACCCACCCCTTTGCGCAGCCCAGACTCCCACCCTTGGGCTGCTTATCTCCTGCCCAGGGTTAGCAGTAGCAGAGCTGCCTACAGAGGAATACTGGGCGGCTCCGAGGGCAGGGTCTGGCCAGGAGAGCTGGCAGTGCAGCCTGTGGTACCCCATGCAGAGAGCTGCCCAAAAATGCTGCAGGAGAGACTGATGGGACTGCAAATCCCAGCATGCAGTGCCCTAGCGAGGCTGCTCAAGGAGCATTGCATGTTGGAAGCTGTAGTCCCCTATGTCTGCACTGGGGATGAACTAGGGCACGCATGCCCTTCCCTGCCTTTGCCATGCTTGGGCTCCTAATGTATTCCTGTGATGGGCAAAGGGGAGGGAGAGTCAAATTTTTGAGCACTGACCAAGGGCAGAAGGTGTTACTCACTGGAGAGCTTTGCATCGCACCAGGACAGGGAAGAGGGTCCTCAAGCTGCTCGTGTCAAGGTTGCAAGAGGTCAGGTTCAGCTCCTCCACCTCATGGGATGTGGTGCCCATGACAGATGCTAAGACAGAACACTTGAGAGGGGTCATCCTGACCGATGAGAGGTTGACAGTCCGGAGGGAGCGGATGGCCTCAGCTGTGAAGCGCTCATTCTGGAACTCGTGCAGGAAGAAGAGGTAGTCCATCAGCTCAGAGGGGGGCAGACCCTTGCGGCTGTTTCTGATGACTGTCTTCTTCATGGCCTTGGCAATTTCAAAGGCTGCCAGGTTCTTGATGGAGCAGCCCAACTGCTCCAGGATGGCACGGTTACGGCGTGACAGTATTCCCCCCATGAAGATGGGGAAGAGCTCAAAGACCTCATCATCGTGGGACTCATCAGGGTGGCGCACGGGGCCCTCCACACCCAGGATGCTGGAATTTATCTGGTCTAAGACATCATCATTGTAGTAGTCCTCTTCTTTGAACAACTCCTCTGCCATGGTGTGGGCAATAGCATCCCGGTCCTTACCACTCAGCCGAGAGAAGTAGCGAGGGAAGATTTTGAGCAGGTTGAAAAGCACTGGCAGAAAGCGCAAGGGCAGTACCTTGGAGACGATACTCACAACAACTGCAACATCCTCACTCACCCTCCCAATTACCTCTGACAACTCCTTCCCCACCCTCTGCGTCAGGGTCTTCTTCTCACCCAGAACCACATACAGGGCTGCCAGGTACTCCTGCATAGCAGGGATGGTGAAGACAAAGGTGTGCTCTTTGCCTGGCTGTACACATGGAGTGAGGAAGAAGCGGAAGACATCGCTACGGAAGACCTCCAGGAGATTAAGCTCACTTTCAGTCTTCATCTCCACCTCAAAGCACTGTTGCAGGTCATCCTCTGAGAAGCAGGTCTTGCGGGACATCACCCCTTCGTAGGCCAGTTTACCCACCATCTTGGCCACGTACTTCATCATGGAGATGTTGGTGGGGTCAGTGCTGTCTAGCACCTCCCCACTGAAGTTGAGCCTCAGGAAGCTGGTGTAGATGCCAGTCAGGGTCTGGCTGGGAGGCACCATCCTAGTGAAGTAGAGGAAGTGCAGCGTGGTGCACACCAGCCAGCAGTAAGAAGGCAAGAAGCAGGCAGCAGCTATTTGGTTGTGACGCTCCAAGTTCCTCGACAACATCTCCACCAAGTTTTCCTGCTCTCCTGAGCTGCTACTCACACTGTTCTCTCCACTGCAGCCAGGCTGGCTGAGACGCATCTGGAAGTACATCTTCTGCAGGTTGGTGTCGGAGAAACCACAGATCTCTGCGTAGCGGCCCACATACTTGCCAGGGATCCGGCGCACTGCTGATGGGCGTGTGGTGACAATGATGCTTGCCTGGAAGCAGAGAGCTAGGTGAGTTTGGAGTTGCTCCCTCTGTAGCTTTGATCTAAGCTCAGCAGGGTCCCAAGTGTGTAACCCCACATATAGGTACATGAGGATCATACCACCCAGGGGGCTGGGACTCAAGAAGCTGCTGTGCAAAGAGTGTTGGTTCAAATCTTGCACAGACAGAGGGGACAGAAGAGTTTTCCCCATCCCTTGCTGGACATATATCACGTCTGGAAGACCATAGCCCAGCAGATTACCTTCTTTGCTTTATCAGGCCTTGTCTTTCACACAGACAAATCAGTAACAGTGACCTGAGGCCACCTCAGTGAGTCCCTTCAGGAACGGAGGCTGCCTGTTTGCTCACCACCAAGCTGGACAACAAGCAAGCAGCATCATGACCATGCCTGCAGTGCCCCAGGTCTGACCCCCAGCCTCTCTCCAGCGTTAAGGAGCTGGAGGGAAACACTGACCTCTGGCAGCAGGTATTTTCTCAGCAGGTTGACCACGATAGCAGAGGGAGGCACAGGCTCATTGGGGTCACAGCACAGCTCTGTGCCAGCCAGACGGAAATCCAAGTTGAGGCGCTCCAGGCCATTGAGGATAAAAAGCACCTTGAGATTGGAATTGCCCAGCATTGGCACCACATCCCGGAGGTGCTGATACTTCTTAGTTATAAGGCGTCGCAAGGAGATGGGTGCATGACTATGGGACAAGTCCTCACAGGAGAAGGGGATGACCAGCTCAAAGCGGGGTAGGAGACCATGGCACCAGTCCACCACCATTTTCTTTATGAGGGTGCTCTTCCCTGTGCCCACTGTGCCATACAGCACGACATTCTTCACCTGCCGCCCACAGGCATCCACATCAAAAAGGTTCTGGAGGCTGATAACCTGGCTGAAGGGCTGCTGGAGCTGGTTCTGGATAGTTAGGTCAGGTGAAGGCTTCAGGATCTCCTCCAAGGAGCTCTCCCGGATCACTGGGTCCACATGGACTGCGTCCAGTGAGAAGGAAGGGCCAAACTGCCTCTCCTCATTAGGCTGGTGGCTGAACCATGCAGACAGGCTCTTCTGATGTTTCTTGATGGCATCTAGGAAGAAGGAGGTGCTTGACAAGGCAAGGGCTTTTCACTGGCAGGACGCTGGGGAAGTTGTCCTCCCCAAGACACTGCAGTGAGGTAGCTGCAGAGAGAAGGACAGAACCCAGTTCTTGCTAACCCTCACAATGCCCAGGACAGCAGCTGCACCTGACCCGCTGTGTAAGACCCTCCATCCTCTTTAGCACAGGGGTGTGGGCTTACCAGAAGAGGCCACATTCCTCAACTGGGACAGGCCATGTCCAGAGGATCTGGGCTGGACAGACCGCTCCTGGGATCCTCCCTGGTAGTGAACAGAGCACCTGCAAGAGGAGGGAGAGCGTCAGGAGAAGGGCAGGGGCCAGCGGTGAGTGCTGTGGGAAGTGCTGAGTAGAGCAGGCTCACCCCTTCTGTCCCCTGCACCAAGGGAGATGCAGGGCTGGGGCAAGGACACGACTGGGAAATTAAGGCAGGTCAGCAAGCCATGCGCTGTGCATCCCCAGCAAACCCGTAGCAGAGAAGTTGGGCTCAACTCAGAGCAGGCAGGAGGTTGGGTCCGGGTTGTTTTCTAGGAGGAGGTGAAGCAGTGTCTCTGCCTGCAGAGCCCCAGTGGTCCCAAGGCAGCCAGCTCAGCCACCCAGGTCC
This sequence comes from Thinocorus orbignyianus, assembly GCA_013400375.1. NCBI lineage: Eukaryota > Metazoa > Chordata > Aves > Ciconiiformes > Thinocoridae > Thinocorus > Thinocorus orbignyianus. Next base: position 301,498 of record VXBW01001033.1, on the reverse strand, counting down.
CATGGAGAATGATCAGAATGATCATGGAGTAGAATGGGACAGGCCCCAGCTGTGTGGCACTGTACCTGTGGAGGGAGATGCTGCTAACGTGAAGGATCTTCCTGAGGAAGGTGTTGCCTGCAGCGCCTGGGGGGGGAAAGAACACCACACACAATAAGAGATGGCCTTCTCCCACCCAGCAAAGCTAACACCACCAAGCTCATTAGCTTCACATCTTGCTGGGGTGATTCAGAGATTGTACAGGCTCCACTGAACAGCTGGGGAGGAATGTCCACCGGGGATAGGGCTTCCCTGGGGGCAAAACAGATTCAGGGTCCCAATCCCACAAGCAGAGAGCCCGTCTCACCTGGCACTGAAGCAGCACACAGATACACCCTCCGGGTCCCACTGCTCCCTGGCAGGGATCCACACAGCTGCATCCAGCTGCCCCAGGGCAGGCAGCTCTGGCATTGCACGGCCCGCAACATCCTCTACCTGAAAGAGAGGGGACAGCCCATGAGGCAAGCCTGGACCAGCACAGCATCGCAGCCTGAGGCTGTTCCTACCCCCACATCAGCCCCAGGCATCCCCCAAGTCTGCCCTGTGTTGGCCTGCCCTGCAGAGCAGTGCCATCCCCAGACAGGCAGCTATTGCCATGTCCTTAGCAGCCACTGAGTCCTCTTGCCATGCCCTGCAACACGCACAGCTGCCTCCCATTTAAAGCAGCATGCATAGGGTGGCAGGGGGCTGTGGGGGCTCAGCTGGTCTCTCTGGGCTGCACTGCGTGATTTCTCCCAGGCAAAGCACCTGTCTTCAGCAGGGGACGAGGGGCTCAGCAGCTCCAGGATGCTCGAGCAGCTGTCCTGCATGGGCTCAGCCCTGCGGGGCAGAGCAGGATGTGGTGAGCAGCTCTGCTCCCCAGGGATGTGGCACAGCAGTGCCCTGCCCAGCCTTACCTACTCCAATAGGGTCCGGTCTGGCAGAACCGGCTGTGCCGGCGCTGACTCAATCTCCCGCCCCAGCTCAGCAGGGCAATCCTTCAGGAGCAGAGATGGTGTTCACAGCTGCCAGCATCCTGAGAAACTGAGGCACAGGGGGGTGGGCATCAGCAAACCTCAGCAGACAGGAAAAGGCAGCATATAAATCTCTCTGCATTTGGCCAGGAGAGGATGAGTAGAGCGACAGCTTGCTCACAGCCTAGGCTTTTGGCAGTCTCTCATTATGTTATCCAGACGGAGAAACTGAGGCACAGGGGTGGAGGTAATGGAGTTGACCTTGAAACTTGGTATCCTGACCTTCAGGCCATTGCAGCAAGCAAACCCTGATGCATCCCGTGCCCGGCTCCCAGTCCCTTCCCAGCCCCTCTGCTGCCTAGAGCACCCTGCCAAGTGGAGGTCCCCACACCACGCGCTGCGATCCCCTCCGCTGCACGTCTGGCACGCACACCCTCACCCCCATTACTGCAGGCTCCTGCCTCCCTGCTTCTGTACCTGGAAGACCACAGTTGCGGAGGGAGCGGCGGTGCCGTGACTTGGAGCCCAGGGCAATGGTGAGGCAGGCGCTAAACTGGGAGAGGGTGACAGCCACGCCGTAAGCAGCGGGGTTACCTCTAGCAGAACTCCTTGCCAGGGAGACTGAACCCCACGCCTCTCTGTGCTCTTGCTGCCACGCACTGAGCCCGTGGGACCCGCAGAGGAGAACCTGGTGGTGATCAGCTGCCTCCTTCCATCCCTGTCCTGGGGAGAGGCTCTTCTCCGGAGGCGGCTGTTTCGCAGCTGTAACTTCCTGCAACGCTGTCCTGTCCCGTCCTGCCCCGCGCTCAGCAGCTGCCAGCTCCGCCGAGCATGGTGGGGAGAGCAGCCACTGCCCCACTTTGGGAACGCAGCAGACAGGCTGGCAGGCAGAACAGCAAGAAACAACACCTGTATCTCCAAACATAGGGATACGCACAGTACAGAGGGGATCCTGGGGTCTTACCAGTGGTGCTGCAGGGGGGAGTTTCCTCCAGACACATCTGGCAGCTCTGCATCCCCAGCTGGTGCCCGACTGTGCAACAGAAGCCCAGAAGGACAAGTCCTGTTCTGGAGTGAAATCCCTCCCATGCCCAGCTGCCGCTGCTTCACAAAGTGCAGTGCAGGGAAGGGGACAACAGCAGCCCCCTAGGGAAAAGAGCCCAGAGGAAGCTGTGCTGGCAGGGCAGCCCGGCACTGACTGGTTTTGCCAGGCTGTGTAACACACGTGCATAGACATGCACATACACAAACGTACATACCCACCCTCTCACTGCTTAGAGAGCTTCTGTGGAAACCCAGTAATGCAGTGTTATGATCAGAGCCAGGACTATCTGCAGGGCTGCAAACACCCTGCTCAGTCCCCCGGGTGCTGCGTCCAGGTGTTCACACCCGGCTAATCCCAGAGGACAAGCTCACACCCCAAAGGGCTGCCTACATAGACACACATGTCCTTGCACACACTTGGTGCCCATCCCCAGCCTTCACGCTGCCCCCCAGCACCCACTCTCCACCCCTCAGCATACCCAGCCAAGCACACCTCCCCTTGCGTGCATACCCTCTGGTTGCTTAGGGAGGGGAGGCATCCAGGCAGTACACTATAAATATAAGTTTTATTGATGTGTGAAATCCAACAAGTACAGCTGGCATCTCAGAAAGACTGAAATAAACCTCAGTATCTCCACCTGCTCAACAACTCCTGGGGCCCTCAGGACTGGTGAGCACCAGCAGCAAGCAGGGGCCCAGACACCCTGTCCCTCTGGGGCACTTACCTGCACATGTTGCACAACTCAGAGAGCCAGCAGGGCCCTGCCTGCAGCCCCGTGCTCCGTCCAGAGCCCAAGGGCTCACCTCCACCCCACCTGGTTCCTGCCAGGCTGCAGCTTTGGGCAGCGGTGCCCTGGTCCCTCTTCGTAGTCTTCCCCTAGCAAGGTAGTAGGACCTGGGCAAATGCTACCCACACGACTACTACAGCAGAGCTATGGCTGTGAGAGCAGACTCCCGTTGAGCTCCCATTTATCTGCATCTTATTTTGGCAAACTGTCCCAGAAAAAAAACAGCTCACCTCTGGTCAGGTGGGAGTACACGTTTCAACATAAGCACCTCTCTGCGTGGTCCATTCCCACCCTGTATTGCATGTGCACCTCACTGCACAACCTCCTCTGCACATGTGGTCAAGGCAAAGGCTGGAAAACCACAGAGTCCAGGGTGGCAAGGATGCACGCAGAGATCCCCAGCAACTGCAGGCTGCCCGTGGCACCAGGAGCTCCCACGGCAGAGGGACAGGACAAATGGTGTGGATGAAACACTGTTTTATTGCCCAGTTTGAGAGAGAGGTGAAACCCTGGAAGAAGCCCCATCCCCTCCCTGCGCTAGCCCAGTCTCCCCTCCTGCAAACCCTAGCACCAGCCGGGTGATGATACCTTTACTCTTCTTACGCATGTGACAAAGGTGGCCTGGACATGCATGCAGGTGAGAGCCCATACCTCTGCTTACATTCACAGCACACACGAAGGAGAGGCAATAATTTATACTACTCTGCCTGTGGGCTGAGTGAGCCAGGCTAAGGGGCTGAAGCAGTTTTAGAGGGGTTGAGATTCAACTGGTGCTCCCAGGATGCTGGAGCTGTGGCCTGAACCACATCCTCACCCATTCAAAGTGCATTGCAAGGGAAGGCAGGGGGCAGGAGGGGAGAGGAGGTGTGGGGGAAGAAGCCTGCTCTCCTCCAGCACACTCCTCATGATTATCCAGACGCATTCCCTAGCGGGATTCCTGCAGCCAGAAGCACCCATGGCCCTGCTCTGATAAAGTGCACCCTCGCTGCTGCATGCCAGCCCAGCCAGCGGGTGCTCCTCCCCTTCTCAGACCAAGGCAAGACCTAGCCTGTCCACTCCTGGCCACACAACAGAAAATGACCACTGTTATTGCCAAGGGGTCTCACCACAGCCCAGCTTGGTGCCTATCTTGCCCTAAAGAGAATGTCCCAGACATACTCGCTAGCCAGTGGGCTGGAGAGGTCCTGCCTTGCCCCACTAAGGCCCCCCTGGAGCAGGACGGCTGCACCTCATGCCTCTGCCATGCCAGGGGAGAGACAACCCCTCTGTCCTGCAGGACAGGTAGCCATCCGGGCAGTGGAGGGGCAATAAACCCCAAGTGCTTGGCACAGCCACGCTAGAATGCAGAGTTCAGTGCAAACGTGTTTTGCATTTCTGTGGGCCTTCCACTGTCTCTGGAACTGCCCTCACAGGGAGGGAATAGGCGATGGATGGTTGTGTTCTGGCACCTCCGCCCAGTTCACTCCTCAGCCTCTGTGCCACAAGGCGCCCAGATGTCTCGCTCATCACAGCCCCTTTGTACTGACACACTCACTTGCTGGCTCCACTGGGAGTTCTGGTGCTCTTCTCCAGGGCACCTCAGACCTCCAGCTGCCCTGGCTCTGGGCATGAGCGTTGCCTGTCCCGAAACCCCCTCGACTCTCCAGTACTCTTGCCCAGCTTGGGGACACAACCATCTTCCATCTCCAGATCCTGGCCCTGTCCCCCCGCCCACAGTGGCCGCATACCTGGTCAGCCAAGACTCTGCAACCTGTGCACTCACCAGCACAGGAGGCCCAGGCTGTGCTGAATTGTCCTGGAGATCCTGGGGATGCTGCCAACTGCCCCATCTCAGACAGACTGGTCCGAGCAGCCACTCATGGAGCTGCCTGCCCCGGCAGTCTCCCTCAGTCCATGCTGAACTCAGGCAGCCTGTCTCCTGGGGTTTCTCTGCAACCAGCAGAATGGTGAGCGATGGCAGCAGCCCTGTGCATGGGGGACATGAGCAATGGCAGTCACAGATACCTGCCCTTGTGCTCCACACACAGGCCATTGCTAGTCCATCTCATTCTGGTCCTTCTGGGAGTGGCAGTGGCGCTGGCTGCGATGGCACAGAGGTGGCCCAAGAGGCACCGTGTGCTGGGTGCAGACAGCAGCAGGACACAGTGTTGGGGAGGGCAGTGCCTCTGGTGTGCAGGAGGCCAGACCCACCATGAGAGCCCCCCACTGCCAGGGAGCAGGCAGAAGGCAGGACCTGTGCAGAAGTGAACCACTGGCGTCTCTTCCTGACTTGGTACCCATCCAGGGGAAAACCCTCAGCCCAGCAGTGCACACCCTGCGCTGGGCAAGGCTTAACTAGCCACAGCCCAAGAGCAGGACAGAAGTAGGGCACCAGGTCCATCGGGCCCACAGACAACGAGATGGAGAAGAGTGACGGGCTACAGTTTCACCATTCCCCTAGCTCCCTGCCCACCCACCCAGTGAAAGAGCAGACATAGGGACCATTCCCCACCCGACTGTGCCCCTACGGCTCGGGTTGGTAGCATCATGCCCTGGAAACTGCGGCCCCCACAGCTGGCATGAGTTCATTGCAGAGCATGGCAGAGGGTTGGCAGTGAAGGAAAATCCAGAAGCAGAAGGGAATTTTGTGAGAGGCAGCAGTAAGTCAGACAAGAGCCCCTGGGAAAAGCCCAATGCTCGACATGGAAAGGGCACCAGAGCATGTTCTCTTTCCAGACCTTCTGTGCAGGAGACCACCATGGCTACAAGTTCCTCGCACTGATACTGCCCAGGCAGGGGAAACCCGACCTTGCTGAGTGCCAGGCATCAGTGCTGCCACACGTCTGCCATCCACCTGCTGGCCAGCCAGACCCTGCTGTGCAGCAGTCCCAACACGAGCCAGTAAAAGCAAAGAACAGTCTCAGGGATTTTGCTGAAATCTGGCATTTGCCCTGCAATCCCCCGCTGCTCAGAGAGTGCCAGCAGCAGCATCTCAGAGACTGCACTTGAACCAGGGCCCAGCATGCCAGGATGGGGCAGAGCTGCCTTCCCCATGACTGTGCTCACTAAAAAGCAGTAGGTTCCCATGTGCATGGGTGACCAGTGCAGCCTGGCAACACCAGTGCCAGCACACCCCCAGGAACTGGCCTGTGCTATTTGGCTCAGCAGCATGCTATGCTCCCAGCACAGCAGTGTGTGCAGATGCCCCACCAGCCCTGGTCTCAGCTCTGTTTGTTTAAGAGCCAGTGAGGTGCCAAAAAGCCTTCCCTCTGCAAGTGGTGTGGAGAGGCAGGTGACTTTGGAGGAGGCACCAGATACACTTGTCAGAGGAGACCTTTTCCTGGTACCAGTCATTAAGTGCAAAGCCCTTCCCAGTGTCAGGGTGGTCCAGTGCAAAGAAACCAGTCTGAGATCTCACCTGCTTTTCAGTTCTGGCATTGCTGGGACCCCTTTCAGCACACTGTTACCCTGGAAGATTTGCACTGTGGTGAGACTGGGCATCCCTGGGACTGGCATCCCCTCCTTGCACAGCCAGTGCCGAGCAAGGCTCATTCTCCCTGTTCTGCTGAGACAGCCACAGTTGTGCCGGGGGAAGAGGAGTGAGGAGCAAGATGGAGCAAGGGAAGGGCTCAGGGCCAGCTCTTCTGCAGTAGAGGCTCCAGCGATGGCAAGGCTGAGCCCAGCTCAGCTTCTCAGCTGCCTGGCACTGGCAGGGTGTGGGAATGTAAATCTTCCCCACTCTGTGCAGCACTTGAGGGGACCAGTCATTTTTCTCCATGTTCGTTGATTTTATCCTCTTGGCTCAGACCCCAAAGACAATGGGGCTGAATATGAGGCTCCCTAAGGTCTGAGAATGCCGTCCTGTTCCCACAGACCCTGTCACATTCCCAGGTTTGGAGATCCCATCTCTGAGGAGAGCATCCAAGCAGAAGTCTGAGACAGAGCACCAAGTCCTTCTCTGCCTGCTGACTCCCTTTCCCCTCATAAAGCAGTGGGCTTTATGAAAAAAAGAAACCAAAGTTTTAAAAAAAAAAAAAAAAGAAAAGAAAAAAGAGGGTGATTTACACAGAATGAAAAAGAGGATGCAGCAATTTCTGTGGCTACAGCAACAGGAAACACTAAAGCCTTGTGCAACTTGACCTATTGCGTCTTTGGGCTCTTCTTAGCACTGACACACACGCTGCTGGCCAGGGCAAGCAACAGGGCTATGTGCTGTGCTGCTGATCCATGCTCTGCAGGTGTCTCCTCCTGCTCAGTCCCGGGATCAGGCAGCTCCACAGCACTGCTCCCCTCCTGCCTGGGGCAGCTGGCTCCTCTCAGCCTCACTCAGCAGACAGCCATCTCCACAGGTCTGTCCTTGGTGTCCCAATGTGTTTGGTGGAGAAGGACAGTGCCACGTAGGGGCTTAGAGGGAGTCCAAGCTCCATGGGGTTTGGCAGTCCTGGGGGAGAGGGTGGCACATACCAGGGCTGTACAAAACTGCTGCAATGAAGAGTGTGTGGAAACGTTAAAACAGTTCCGAGATGTCTCAAAACCCTTCTCGACTGAGCCAGACCTGGCTGGCACCTACCAACGCCTCCAGTCCATGACCTGCTAGGAACACTGTGTCCATCTGCAGAACTGTCTCTCACAGCAGGCCAGGCCCGGGAATGGCACCAGGGCCCCACGGCCCCTTTATCTCTCTGACTTGACTTTGTACCTGAGGACCAGGTAAGCCAGGAGCCGCAGGATGACAAAGAAGATGCCCAGGATGAGGAAGTCCAGGTACAGCTTAGCCTCCTCCACATCCAGCTCCTGCAGGATCTTGATGGGTTTTTGGAAAGGGCAGAATTCCTCGAGGCACTCCAGGTCCTCACGCTCCATGGCATAGATGGTGAGAATGACACCCTCAAAACCATACCTAGGGCAGAGCACACCATGAGAGTCACTGCATGCCCCAGACAGCCCCATTCACTCCCCAGCCCGTGGGAGCCCAGGGTAGGGAACTTCTAGCCAGAGCACCAGGTCCCACCTGACATAGGAGACATAGGAGCTCCACTGCAAGTAGGTGGGGATGGTCTTGAAGCTGACGAAGAAGCCCGAGAAGAGCAAGACGGGAATGGCAGTGACGGGTCCCACAAAGGTGGCCACCTGGGGAGCAGAGTCCACTGGGTGTCACATGCCTGGCATTCACAGACCTGCCTATAGGCAACGTTTCTCTCCACCCCTCTTTGTTGTGGGGCCCCCTGCAACTCTCCCCTCATCTCCACATAACAGGCAAAGCCAGGGCCCCATCTGACCTGTAGGGAGGTGGAAGCAGCTCCAATGAGAAGCCCAAGGGACTGAGCCACCAGGGCTGTGGCGGTGGCCAGGGCAGAGAAGAGGAGGAAACGTGTGGCTTCGGGTGGTTGGCCCGTCATCCAGTACACGATGCTGCAGTATGCGATAGGGCAGATCACCTGTAGAAGGGCAAGCAAAGACACTGCTCTGCTGGACCCATGGCCATCCTCATCCCACAGACTCTCCCTGGGGGATGGAGAGCCACAGGGACCATTCAAAGGCCAGCCAGTTCTTTGGAGTAGCCAGGCAATTAGGCTGTGCCAAGGAAGGCACATCAGCATCTGGGCCATGCTTTAATCCAGCTGAAGCTCACCTGGAAGGGCACATCCGCCATGGTCTTTGCCAAATAATAGGCTTTCAGGCTGTACCAGTAGTTCAAGTGCTCCCGCAGGAATACAGACATCTCCTGGGGGACTAGATGGAAACAAGTAGTTAGCAGCCAGCAGTGCCCTGGCCTGGGCTGCTCCAGCCCTGACTCCCACCTGCCCTGGTACTGGCAGATGTGATGCTGCCCCAGCACAGAGCACCAGGCAGCCTCCTGCCTGCGCCATGAGTGGGTGCTCAAATCTTCACCAGGGGAAAAAGTCAGTGACCAACGTGGGAACTTTCTGCATGGAAAAGTCAGCATGGCTGGGTTTTTTTAGGCAAACTTTCTGAGGAAGTGAAAAAGATGGGAAGCAGATGAAAAGACAGCTTTACAGACATTTTCTCAGCAAAACAAAATAAAAAAAAAATAATTGTCAGCATTCTCCTTTGAGCCAACAACTGTTTTTTAGCCAAACATTAAAGGGCAAAACTGCAATATACCCAAACTGAAGTTTTCCCCCCTTGCTTTTTTCAATTTTTTTTTCCTCTCCTCTCTTATTTCCCCCCTTTTGTCCAATTCATCTGGCTGCACCATACACCACCCACACTCCCACACAGCTGGAGCACTCCCTCTGTCCCAAGGGTAGGGAACAGCAAATAGGTGTTGGGGGAGTGGGATCCTTACAGGTAAGGATGGTGGGCATCAACGCAGCAAACATGAGGAAGAGCATGGAGAAGAAGAGGAAGCCAGTGTTGTTGAAGACTTTGCCTGCATCGTTGCCAATGTGCAGGTAGAGCAGCCCGATCAGCACCCCAATGCAGATGTGGGACATGAACCGCAAGTGGGTCAGGACCTGCAGGCAGAGAGGGGACAGGGGCTCAGTGAGGCAAGGTTACATCCCATGAGCATCCCGGGGGAGCAGAGGACAGCCGCCTGCTCCTCAAGGATGAGTCCCACTTCCTTTTCTCATTCGATTCTTGTCTCTGCCAGTGACGAACAGGCCCCATCCCCTCAGCCCTGGCCCAACCTCCCCTGCACTCACTGTGTCCCTTAGGATGCAGATAAAGGTTCTCTTGAAGAGGATGCAGAACTGGGCTGAAGCACTAGTGGCAAACGTGTGACTTTCAATGTGGTCCGTGTCCTGCAAGACCACAGACAAGTCAGAGACATGGGTCAAGTTCACAACACAGGCTCCCTACTAGGTTGGCACCCAAGTGGTCCCAGGGTGCCCCTTGTGAGCACCCATGGTGAGAAGATGCACTGCTAGCTGCAAGCACAGAGCTGTTGCTCCAAACAAGCAGAGACTAACTGAACGCCACCACATCCAAGGGGCTCTAGGCATCACAGGATATTTGTGCACTATGAGGACTCAAACGTCCCTGGGTGGGCACTCCATTACCTGCCATTCCCTGCCACCACAGGAGACTCCTCATCTCCACTCACCGTCACACAGTGTGTTGGGCATGATGGATCTGACTTGTCAGGGCTGCTCTTCTTCTCAGCCATGGTGCACATGCCATTCTGGACTGCGCGGAACAGGACGGGATTGAGGTCCCCATACTCTCCTGAGGCCACCTCAATAACTGTAAAGGAAGACAGGAGTCCTGAGAGATGCTGAGCCAGCACTTGCCATCACTTTGCTTGGCCTGCTCAGACCACGACCTGGTGGGGTACAGGGTGGGGTGTCCAGCACAACCTCCAGTCCATGATGCTGCATCACATGGCAGCACTGCCCAGCCAGCTCTTAATAGGAAGGGCATGGGCAGCCCTTCTCCCTAGCCAGCTCCTAGGGCTTGGCACTGGGTTTAGACCTTGCCACCCTCTGCTCCTCACCAGAGCCCCAGCTGGGGCAGGGGTACTCACTGAAATCAGCAGGGTTGTGGTACGTGGGGCAGTGGAGGCCAAGACCCTTCAGGTAGGGGATGAGGTTGGTCACAACGCCTTTGAAGATGCACTGGCCCTGGCTCAGGATGTACAGCTGCAAGAAAAAGCCAGGTTATGGTAGGTGTAGAGCAGCCAAGGGCACTGTTGCCTGCTTCTGCCCACCTCCCTGTTCTAGGGTGATACAGGACACCCTTGCCAAACCCTGGCTACCAGGGCTGTGTGCCACACAAACCCCAGGTCAAATGCCTGCAACCCATCCCTCCCATGGTCTCTCTCTCCTGGGTCTTGGAGTCAGAAGGACCCTGGAACCCTGAAAAGTCCTGTGTCCTAGCCCAGTCCAAACCTTGTCGAACATCTCAAAGAGCTTGGCGCTGGGCTGGTGGATGGTACAGATGATGGTGCGCCCACCCTGAGCCAGGGACCGCATCAGGGAAACCACTTGGAAGCAGGAAGCACTATCCAGACCACTGTGGTCATGCAGAGTAGGGTGAAGGAAAAAGAGACAGCAAAGAGAGAAAGAGAGGTGAGTGGGGGAGAAGTAAATCCTAAAGATGCCCCCACTTGCCCCTTCTTGTGGGCATCCTCCTCCCAAGACAGTGGAGGAGAGCATTCCTTTACAACCCCAACCCTGCCATGCTCCAGCCCTCTCAGAGCCCTGGTCACATCCACAGTCACATCCCACCCTCTGGTCTCACAGCCCTGCTGTGCTCTAGAGAGTGCTGGCCACGCCGGTGTCCCCCAGCAGGGGAAGCCCAGCTGGGCAGGTACTGGTGGGGAGTCCCAGCTCCTGCAGCCTCACCTCGTGGGCTCATCGAAGAACATGACGGGAGGGTTGTTCACCAGCTCCAGGGCAATAGCAAGGCGCTTGCGCTGGCCCCCTGACAGCGAGATGGTGCGGGTGTAGGAGCACTCCAGCAGCCCCAGGGCTGTTAGGATCTCATTTACCTGTAAGACAGCCTCATTGACCATGGGTTCCCATGGACCCTCACCCCATCCCTGCTACGTCCCTTCAGACCCCCATCACTCAGAGCCTCATGGCATCCTCTGGTCCCCTCAGGGCCCTCCATTCCCTACTGTCCCCATCTTAGGGAAGAATGAAGGGGTCTGGGCCCAAATTCCTCTGCACTTACCAGCTCCTTCTTCACCTCCTGCTTCTCACTCAGCTTCAGGTTAGCAGAGACCTGCAGGAAGACACAACTGTCAGATGCAGGGAACAGAATCAGCTGCACTGTGGCCCTTTCCCTGGCCAGCTGAGGGCTGGGAGCAATGTTTCAGGATGAAGGGAGCAAGAACAGCAGGATTTTGTTCCTGTGTCCCAGAGCCCTTGGAAATGCCTGATGTCAGTGTGGGCTCAGTGCCCAAGGGCAGAGTCCACACGATGCTCCACAGGGCCCAGCAGGCTGCCTGGTTCCCGCATTGCTCACCATCATAGCCTCCAGCACAGTGAGATGTGGCAGGAGCATGTCATCCTGCATGATGTAGCAGGACATCTTGCGGAAGGTACGCAGGTCCCGTGGCCGGCCGTTCACCAGGATCTGCCCCTTCATGCCAGTCTCCCTGTGGGCAAGAGGCACGAGGGAGTTGTAGCACAGAGACACGCAACCACAGATTCACTGGCTTCCCCTCAGCCTCACCTGTAGCCAGCCAGGATGTTCATGAGTGTGGACTTCCCAGCACCTGAAGGCCCCATGATCCCAATGAGCTCCCTCTGGCAGAACTTCCCTGACAGGCATTTGAGGAGAGTCTTGTACCCTGGAGAGAGAGCAGCATGGGTTCAGCTTTCAAGAGTGGCAGCATTACAGGGACTGTGATGCCTTCTCAGCACATAGGGGACCTCAGAACCTCCACACACCATGCCAGGGGCTGCATGCACCTGGAGACTGCATCAGCATCACCAGGGCTATAGCCACAGCAGCTGTCATTTCTAGCACAATCATCCCTGACCCCAGTCCTTGGCTGGCCCCACAGATTTCCAGCACCAAAGAGGCACATGTCCTGGATCACAGTAAAGACCATGGAAATCCCTGGGTCAGGGCACATAGTTGCTGAGGAAGATTACCAGGCTGTGACATTGGTCCCGGACATGTTATCAGAACCCAGTCCCTGGGGCCAGTGGAAAAGGGCATCAAGAAACAGGGTAGCATGGGCAGGCAGAGTGCCCAAGCCCACTGGATGCCGGGCTGTTGCCTTCATTGGCATTCAGGCTGTGATACTCGGCAGCAGCCACTGCTAATCAGACCTGGAATTATCTCTGCTTTAAATGCAGCTGATTAGCATTTTCTGGCAGAAGAAACATGATGTGTTGGGAGTAGGGAACAGGCACAGCCTCGGGCTCTCAGGAACTGCCCCCAAAACACAGCCCTGGTAGGAGAGCAATGGTTTATAAGGTGCTAGGACCACGCTGACCCATGGACCAGGTCTGGGCATCTCCCTGCTGGAAATATGCGCTCCCAACCCCCCGGCCATGTGCCCTGTGGTGGCAACTGGTGTTAGGCAAGGGCAATACGACCATCCTTCACCCACAGGCTGGGGCAAGCCCCAGGGCCAGACCAGCTCGTGGTTCTCATAGAGGGGACCAGCCCTTCTGGCTTGTTCATCTCCAAGACAGAGTATCCAGAACCTCAAGCTCCTGGTTCCTCCTCTGCACACCTCAGAGTCGAGTGCCCTGCACCCAGGAGCGCTGGCAGAGGGTCAGCGAGAGCTGGGAGGGGAGGACAAGGGGCTGTGCATGACGACAGCAGAGCCAGCGTGCCCAGCAGCCCCCCCAGCGCATCCCGGCACCACGCACACAGCTCCGGCACCGCGCATGCTGCTCACGTCGGCGCCACTGCAGCTTGCGCAGCGGTTACTCGCGTTCACTGACTGCCAGTAACCCCCTGCTTCAGCAGAGAACGCCGGATCCTGGGTGCTGCGGTCAAAGGCACCGGGAGCTCCCTGCCTGCTCCTCCACCTGCACCTGACCCGGGGGAGAGGAGAGTCCCTCCCACCACCACCCAGCACCCCTTGGCATCTTCCTCTCCAGTCCAGCTGTCCAAGACTTTCCCCCTCCCTCCCTCCCTGCAGGACCCTGGCACCCTAGAAAGCAGTCAGACCAGCACAGTCTGCCCTGGGGAATCCATAGTTGTACCATGGCTCCTCCTGGAATGCTTCCTCAGCATTCCAGACCTCATCTGGGGGGATGACAGAGCTGGTGCTGCTGTCTTTCAGTCCCTCAGTTTCCCTAGCTGGGTTGGGGATGGCATTCCTGGCTAAGCAGGCACTCTGCTGAGCAGCCCTACACCCTTGGTCTGCTCATTCCTGCCTGCCTTCAGCTTCTGCAGATCAGCTCCCCCTCCATCTCATGGGGCTGCCTGATTGGCATCCCATTAACTGAGAGAGCTAATTAAAGCAGACTACCACCCACCAGCTGCCATCTGCCTCCCCTCTCCCCTCCCTGAGCTCTCGGCCAGTATCACACACAGGACAGGGAACCATGGCTGCAGCTGCACAGGGAGCTGCTGGAAAGGAAATCCCCTGCAAATCAGACATATTCTCCTTACCAGGCTCTGAACTGGGGCACCCATTAGGATCTCCTGCTGTTGGCACATCACACACAGGCGTCATACCCTAAACAACAGTGCTGGGGAAACTAACCCGTCCTGGCTGACCCTGAACCAGAAAATATGCCCCTATCTCCCTCCCTGGCCAGAGATTTTCCTGGGATGTGGTCTGCTCTCCTCCGGCATCGAACAGAAGAGGCGTGCAACCACTTGTGCAGGACATGAGCCTGCCCTCCACCCATGGGTGCCCAGCAAGGGCAGCCAGCCACAGCATGGAGGCAAACAGCACCTGGTGCTCAAACAGACCACAGGGTCGGACCACCCGACCACCCTGCCAGACCCCACCGCTGCAGGGGACAGCAGGGTGAGCGCAAGGCCAGTGGCTCCAGTATCTCCTGCTGTGGCACCCTGTGTGCAGCCTTGCTGCCATGCACTGAGGCAAGCTCCTGCCAGCAGGCAAAGCCAAGGCATGATGTGCTTGCAAAGGCTGAGGCTGCCTAGGGCAGGAACTGGCAAAGAAGAAACAAATCCAGCACGCAGAGAGATGCTGGGGACCTGGGTGAGATCAAGGCATGCAGAACAGGGGAGGGGTGTGATAGCCCTGCAGCTCCCCTCCCCTTTCCCAGCTGGCAGCTCCTACCTCTCTTCCTCCACCAGGAGCCTTCCCGCACAGAGTAGGACAGGTCAATGAACTCAATGTTGACAGCAGAGCGCTTCGGGAGGTGGGAAAACCTCTGGGCCTCTGTGATATGGTTTTCCACCTTCTTCAAATGGGTGGTGAGGAGTGGGGCATCTGGGGGGCTGGCATGGCACACTGTGTCCTCCAGGGCAATGGAGACACATGCAGGATCCATACCCTTCTCTGCCATCCTGCTGCTCTGTAGGAAACACAAAGCGATTGACTCACAACAAGCCCTCTCTCAGGACCAGAATCTGACATCCAGAGCTGTATGGAATGATGGTCCTGGCCAGGGCAGCTCAGCCAGCACAAAGGAGCAAGGAGGAGCTGATCAGCTCCACAGTCAATAATTCATGCACCTCCTATGGCTGGGTCCAGTTCTGGCAGCAGACCTGACAGGCTGTTCAATTTCCCCAGCCCCACTGCTGACAGACTCCCTATCCCACTCCTGTCCACCATGGTGGGCACAGGATGGAAGATGGGAGAGCTGATGTTTTACCCTCCATACAGGACACTCAGCTGTGCCTGGATGTCCCTAAGGGGCCACCAGGAATTACCCCTGCTTGGCCTTGCCAGGGCTTGATGGACACAGGTATGGGGCGCAAAGTAAACATACTGTTCTCAGCCAGTTCCTCAGGCAATGTGTGCTATGCCTCACCCAGGCTCTTGGGGCAGAGCAGTCCTGGTTAGATTGGGCCCTCAGCTGGGCAAAGATTGGGCCCCAATAGTGCCAGACTTTCTCTGCCACCCTTAGCTCATATAATCTTCCTGGCTCTTACCAGTACAGCCTCAGAGATCAGGCAAATACTTAACTGGGGCTGTTGCAGGACTGCCAGTACATATATCTGCCCAAACGCTCTCCTGATGGGCAGTGTTTTCTGCCTGCAACCCTCCCCACAGCCGGCTAAAGCACAGACAAGCTCCCTGCATCTCTGCTTGGCTTGAGGACTCTGCGGTGCTGGGGGGATGTTGAGCCAAGCAGAGCCGGGAGCATCCTAACCCCAGGTCCCACTGCGGCACCACAGGGTTGGGGATCCCTCTGGCATTGGCAAAAGGAGCCTGAGCTCCTCCTGAGCAGGCTGGCCAAGCACCCATCTTGCCTCCTAGGCGAGGGTCCCCAGTGCTTCCCTAACCTACATTTTGCTGAGGCGCAGGCTGCAGGCAGCTCCTCGCTGCAGCTGCAATGCACACACAGTCCCCTGAAAGGGGAAGCCGGCTTCACAAGGAGCTGCACTGACATCTCCCCAGCCCTCTCCCCGCTGCAGACAGATCCCTTTCAGGGCTGGAAGAAAGCCAGCCTCGGCCCTGGGGAAGAAGAGGTGGGAATGAGGGCTGCGGGATGCCAGCACCCAGATCCACCTCTCAGCAGCAGCGAGGTGTGGGACAGGGCCACGGGAATGGGGGTCTCGGGGGGGAAGGGACACCGAGCACAAAGCGCCCTCGGGCTCACCTTGACTCCTCGGGCTGGGCGTTACAAGGAGCGCTAAATCCCGCAAGCCGCTCTCCGCGGCTTAGCCCGACCCCACGGCGAGCAGCGGGGGAAGGCAGCTTTGCCGAGGATGCTCTTCCATCACCCCAGCTCCCTCCATCCCCGGCCGCCTCCCCAGCCCCCCGGGCAGGGTGTCCCGCAGGCTCACCTGGCAGGCTGCGGGTGCGGCAGCTCCCTCTCCCCGCCGAACCTCCGCCGCAGCGCCCTCCGCCTCTCCCCGCTCCGCAGACAAAGGGGCGATGCCCGCTGCGGGGGCTGGGGGTGACAGAGCCGGGCACCCCGCTGGGGCAGAGCAGGACAGGGCAGCAGAGAGAGTGGGTCCGCGGCAGACGGTCGGTCCTCAGCGCCGGGACCCAGGCTGGGCGCTGTCCCCGCTGGTCCCCAGCCGGGGTCTCCTCCCCATCCCTCCGCAGGGCTGGGCTGCACTGGGCTGGGCGTCGGGAGGGCCGGGCCGGGAGGGTGACTCTAAGCCCCCAGCCCAGCACTGGCTAGTAGCCCCCCGGTCCCGGCTGTGCCCCTCTCCGCAAGGTGTGTCCCCGCTGCCGCCTGTCGGGGCGGCAGGATGGGCTGCCCGGGCAGACAAGCAGCGAAAAATCCTCTTAAAGGGACCGGCCCTATTTTCCCCTCCCTGCAAGCCAGAAGGCCCTGAACATCCCCAGCACAAGCCCGGGGCTTGCTAGCCCTGTCTCCGCAGCCCCCCTGCACCCCTCCCCGCCACTGTCCACAAATGGGGCAGAGCCAACTGCAGCTCCCTCCCTTGCCACCTCGGCCCCAAATCCCACAGTCCCTACAGCCCCAAAGTCTGCTCCAGGCCATAGCACTCCTGGCCACCTCCCTGTATGTCCCAGGTTTCCAGTATCCCAATGCCACCACGTGCCAGTTGGTTGCCATCTGGTTGCCCCTGTGTCTTGGGCATCCCAGGACTCCTGCATCCCAATGACACCACATAGCAGGGTCCTGCATCCCACTCAGCCCTGCACTGAGCTGGGACAGGGACCACTCTACTGCCCAGCCACCTCAAAGAGGCCACAAACTGAGTGAAACTGGCTGCAACAGAGGAGTCCTTGGGCAGCCCACACCAGGCATCAAGAATCAGGGCTGATTAGGTTACAGCTGGCCACAAACAGCCTTGACAAGAGACCCTACCCCTAGGGCTTTGCCCCCAGCACACCCTCCCCTCTGCAGCCTGTTGTGGGGGACCTGCCATCCCCCTGCACCTCCACGACTGGCTCTATCCTCACTGTTACTAACACCTCTCACCCACCACAGCACTTAAACGTGAAAGACATGTGGAAATGAGTGGCACTAACAAGAGTATTAATTAAAAAACCATCTGTTGAGCCAAAGAAATCTTTCCCCTCCCACAGCCAGCCTTGGGCTGAGACAGAGCTTAGGACAGTGATTTGGCTCCTCAGCAGAGTGAGATACAGCCAGAGGAGATACCTTGGGGCAGGGCAGCCCACAGGCTGGGCAGGGGGAGGGCACAAGGAGGTAGTCGTGGAGCCAAATTCCATATGGAGGTCTTAAGTCATTTCCTGATGGAGCAAAAGGCACACCAGACCCATCTAGTTTGCTCTGTATTCAACACACTGACTTCCATCCCCAGGGCGACCACTGACCGCGGGTCTCAGCCCAGCTCTGCTTCCCTGCAGGTGAGCACATGCAGGATCTAGAAGTCAATCCCCTTGATGATAAAGCCAGTTCTCAACTCCTCGAGTTGGTCAGGAGCTAAGGAGACCAAGCTACAGCAATCAGCAGTTGCTGCACCACCCTGCTGTGGACTCATTTCAAGATGGAAAGCCAGCAGGGGTGGGAGTCCAGAGCCCAGAAAAGCTTGGTGCCCAGTGCCATGGGCACATTCAGCGTCCATCTGGTCCCCATCTAGAATCTTCTACAGTGGCCTTGACCATAGCTGCATGCCTGTGGTGGCTCACAGTGGCAGAGGGAGCCTGTCTTGGCTCTGCCATGTACATCCAGGGCTCTGGGAGCAGAGCAGGCTGTAGAATCTCTTTGCATAACCAGAAAACCTGTGTGATTTCCTGTAAACATATTTTTAATTACCCATGGCAGTGCTGCTGGTCCTCCAGCTACCCTGGCAATCCCATCACACGTGTTCCAGATTAACTTCTCCTTCCCTGGGGGAATAAAAAAACTACTTTTCCATTGCTGCTTCAGAGGGAGTCAGGGTGGCCCTCAGGGAGCACAAGGCTGCTCCTGATACCAGCATCAGCTTGAATACAACCCACGGACTGCTGTTCCAGCACCGCCTGATGGCTACAGCAAGCACAGAGGGTACATCTACCTCTCAGGCCACAGTCTGGCCCATCTGCAGGAAATAACTGGCAGGGAGGAATCACAACCTGCCACACAGATGGGATAGATACTTCTGCAACAGGTACAGGCACACATGCTGCCTCCCTACTAAAAAGGGATATGAGCCTCCTCTAGGAAGCAGCTGGCTCCTCCAAACCCAGTTTCAGGAAACACATGAAGTTTCCCAGTGCCTGCTGCTCACAGAGCATCCCCTGCCACTGGAGAGGCATGGGATGGGCCCAGGCAGGAAGGCAGCCCTGTGAGAGAGTGAGTCCAGAAGATCTTTCCTCTCAGATGACAGCTTTGGGATGGACAGAGCGTATGGAAGGAGCAGAGTGATGGAAACATGTGGGAAAGGGCAGCAGACATCCAGGGTGGAAGCCTCCCTCTGCACAGGTCAAGTGGCCATGGTCCCGGATGGCCCAGCTCTACCCAGAGGAAGCTGCAAGGAGAGCAAGAGCAGCACATTTTGAGCTTTTTGCAGCCCCCAGCTGCCAGTGCCAACCCTTCCCACCAAACAGGGAGACAGGCCCTTACCAAAGGTGGGCAGCTGCTGCTGGGACTCACCACATGGGACATGGCAGTCACACTCGCAGATATCACAGCGCAGGAACCAGCGGGCCCAGCCCGAGTGCTTGGTAACGCAGGCTGAGATCTTGATGCAGCCATGGTTGAGGAAGGCTCCCAGGTGGGTCTGGGTGCTGCAAGATGAGGAGCACCTCCCAGTAATATCCCGCTCGCTGATCTCAATCCGACCTCGCAAGCAGATCCCTGCAGGAGGAGGACTAGAGCATGTCACAGAGTGCCCACCAGCCCTTCTGCAGCAGGCTGGGGTAAAAGAGCCATGCCTGCAGCCCTCCCACTGCTCCCCATGAGGGCAGGGTACCCCCTGGGGTAGCAGACACCCAGCAGTACTCACGGAGGCAGGTGGGCTTGGGTGTCCAGTGGCCGTTGGACTGGCAGGCGCTGGCTGGGTCCCCCAGCAGCAGGAATCCGGGCCGGCAGCTGTAGCGCACCACTGAGCCCACCCACCAGTCGTTGCCGTGCACCACCGAGTTGAAGTCTGCTTCAGGTCGCCCGCAGTTCACTGGGGACAGGGAGGTTCCTATGGGCAGCTCGGCAGCCCAAGGGGATGCACTCAGACAAGTTATGGGTCCTGGGGTGAGGACCAGGGTGCTGGGCAGGCTCTGCAGGTGCCCCAGGCTGCGTGCCTAAGGACCGGGCTGCTGGAGGGACGCCACACACATGTGCAAGGCACAAAACCTAACCTGCCCTCCCCAGGCTGGCTGTGCCAAGCCCTGCAGCCATCTCGAGGGGCCCGTAGTTTCCCCCCTCTGGCTGTACCTCGACAGAAGGACTTGTAGCCCAGCCAACAGCAGCTGCCGTTCCCACACTGGCTCCTCTTCAGCTCCTTGTGCTTTCCCTTGCAGCCCCCCAGGCAGATTGGTGCTGTGCCAGACCAGTAAGTATCCAGGTCTCCTGGTGTCACAAGGAGCAAGGTAGAGCAGGGCTGGGGCAGAGGGGTAAGGATCACCCTTTCCACTAGCTCCCCTGCCCTCAGAGACCTGTACGGAGGTGGTATAAGCACAGCAAAGGTTCATCTCAACCCACCCCCTGACCCCTGCTGTGGTGCAGAGCACATCAACTTGCAGCTCCCACTTCCCTTGTGCCAAGCCTTGGCTTGGGGGCATGACAAAGGTCTTGCTCCCTGTTGGGGAAGACCAGTCCAGCCAGGTGCCAGCAATGCTGGGGCACCCTGTAAGCCCCCTCCTTCCCCAAATACCCTGTTACCTTCTGGGTCCTCACTGGAGACCAGCATGGCCAGCACGGCGAGGAAGAGGAGGCCCAGGCTCATAGCGCACACTGCCCTCCTCCCCTTGTCCCTCAAATCAAAGGCCCCCTCTCTGCTTGCCCAGGAGAAAGTGAACTTGGTTTCCATACAATGCTGTAGGACATGGGGGAAGGGAAGAGACATTCCCTTTAATGCCAATCCTCTCCCCAGCAGATAATCTCTGGCAGATTACCCTCCCTGGACCCAGTGTTTAAAGGGACAACTCGTCCCAGCCACCACTGCCTCGTCTCTGGTTCCCAGCAGCGAGCACTCAGGTAGTGCAGGACCACTGTCGTCCGAGATCATACAGGGGCAGCGGTGGCTCCAGCAGTAGAGCCCTGAGGCCCGCACGTTAGAAAGAGGACCATGCTGGAAGCGCTGCGAATGCAAACCTGGCAGGAGGCCCTTCTCTTGAAGGTGTCGTTGGCCCAGCTCTGCCAAGTACCAGGGAGCGAGGACCAGGCAGGGGCCACATCACACGCTCTCAGCCCAGGGATGCTCTCCCCAGAGCCACCAGCATCCACTAGTGCATGCTGTCAGGGCTGCTAGGACAGCCAGCTGCCTCCCACCCTGTGTCACCCTGAGCACAAGGTGCCCAGCGCATGGCCCTAGATGTCTTTCACTGGTCTATGGGAAGCACTCTGGGTGCATGCCCTCAGAGAAAGCAGTTTTGGGGTACAGGGGCACACATGGCCCTTCACACATGGATCCAGCCCAGGAAACCTCCCCTCACAGCCTGCACCAGGCAACTCTGCACACTTCATCCCTGCCCCTCACCCAGGGCACAGGCTACAAGGGCTGCTCTCATCACCCTGTCCCAAGGGCACAAACACGAATCACACCCACAGTGTTTCTAATTAGAAAGCGAGCAGATGGCCAAAGGTTTAGCATAAAGTGATTTCCTCCATTAACCTGGAATTCTAAGAGCTTTTCCTGAACCACTTGAGAAAGGAAGCAAGGGGGGAAAGTCAGCATCCAGCTTAGGAGACCAGCAGGTCACCTCCCTGCCTCCATCTGGGCCCATCACCTTCACACACAGGGTGGCAAGGGCCTGTGTGTCACTCCAGGGACACCAGCTTCACACCATCCTCATCCAAATCACTCGAGAGAGGACAAGCTGGCTCTGCTCACTTGTCTCTGCTCACAAGCCCCAGCTACTCTCTGTATTCAAAAAATGACATTGCAGGCAGCTGATACTCACACCCTGAAGGAGGCAGCAAAAATCAAAACCTTATCACGACAGCAGGGAACAAGAGTGCCAGAGCTAAACCTGGCCTTCCAGTGCCACCTCTGGGGACATGGAACAACACACTCTCCGAGGCAAGTCACCAACCACACCAAGCGGCAGCAGACAGCGCACATTAAGAGAGCCTGGCAGCTCTTGGGTGCCCACCACCCACACTGCAGGGTTTAGGCAACTTGTTCTCATCCTCTCACGGCAAGAAGCCATGGCTGGCAGGGATGGGGCTGAAACAGACACCAGACACTGGTTGGTTTGGCAGTCTGACTTTTATTTGTCTTGCCAAAGTATACTTTGCCCAACCAGGAGCCCAAACCCCAATGTGGGGAAGAAACTCAGGGAAGGACAAAAGCATTAAGAATCTCCCAATTCCCCAGTGCTGCAGGGCAGCAGTCGCTTGCAAGGGACACCACCTCCCGTCCCCTCCTCCCAGAGATGAGTGCACTGTAACGGGATCAGTCGTGCAAACACCACCAACAGCACCAGCTGAACAGCCCAGGAAAGATGATGCACAGGGAAGAGGTGATGAAGGCACAACTAGAGCACACCACCCCTTGGACACCAAAGTATGGATGGGGGAGAACAGGCCTGCTAAGGGCCACACATCTCCTGAGCGAAGAAGCTGCAGCCACAGTGCCTGCTCATACCATCCTGCCTGGGGAGATCCCAGCAGAGGACCAGGCTCAGCAAGGGCTGACAAGTAAGCTGCACAGCAGCAGGGACCACATCGCCAGTGAGAAACCAAGAGGGGAGGGCCCATGGCAGGCTAAGGCCAAACCTCCTGGAATGGTAGGACAGGCCTGCTAGTCCCGTATCCCCAAAAGCAGGAGACAGACAGTGCTTTCCAGCTCAGATCACTTGACCCACTACAGAGACCCTCTCCACATGCTGATTACAACCAGCAGACAGTGAGGCTGGGGCAGCAGAGGGGGAAGTTAGCCAGCTTCAGGTAGGTAAAGATAAGCTCAGTCCTAGCCCCCAAGCACTTCCCAACTTCCCCCACCAGCACAACCCATGGAACCCCAAATTTCCCACAGCAGAGTGGCAGGTGAGCACTTCACACAATCTGGATGCCCAGCTCCTCAGCCGTTTTCTGCAGACGGTCCATGACATTCTCCTCCAGCTCCATACCCAGCCCACCAGGTGCTGCCACCTGCTCCTCTGAGGATGTGCTGGCCATGACATAATACACAGTCTCACTCTCCCCGTGCTCGTTGGTCCGGTTCACCACATGGATGACGGGGTTGGCTGGTGTGCTGGGTTCTTGTTCTGATGACAGTGCTGCTCCTGGGAGGACACTTGGCCGTGCTGGCTCAGGGTTGTCAGCAGAGCAAGCTGCTGGGCACAGTGGGGCCGCTTGCAGCTCAGCAACACTGTTCTCCACTGGGGGAGCCTCTGCCGGGGCCTCCAGAACAATGCCCTGCAGGTTGCCTTCACCTTCAGACAGCATCACACACTCAGCTGAGGGATCCAGTGCCTCCCCTTGCTTCTCTCTGTCCTTCAGTAGCTGCTCTGTCAGCTCCACGCTCTCATAACGCACCAGCTGCAGCCTCATGTAGCCATCTTCGTGTTCCTTGTACCTGAGAAGACAGGCAGTAGTAACAAAGCGAGTCACACTGCAGCCCCTTCCCAAGCCCAGTGCTACAGAGCTGATAACAGGCAAGTAAAATAAGAAACCTTCAGCCCCTAGACCTAGAGAGGAGATGGCAAGGAGCTAAGGATGCCTGAAGTGTACCTGAAGCGAGGATGCCCTGAAGGCCACTTGAACTGGTGTTTCTTCCTGAGGTGGACAGTGAGGTTGTTTCCACGTGTGAAGCACTTGTCACAGACATGGCACTTGTACCGGGGCTCTGAGTCACCCTGGAGGGCAGAGAGAGGGATATGAATACACCATGAGCCTGATCAGAGGGCCTGGTAACCAGACATGTGCACAGAAGGAGGAACCAGGTTCCTGAGAACACTGACATGACATATCATTGCAGCAGTGAGAAAGGAATGGAACCTGACCTCACATTCCTACACCCCTGGACAGCCTGGGGCACTTCACATGTCTTTACCTTTTTTCCTCCCACTTCTCTACAGCTTGCTGCTCCTAGCAGTCCTCAGCCTCATTGGGAAAGAATGCACAGCAGAATATCCCTCTGCTCCCCTCCTACCTCATGGACTTTCCGGTAGTGCAGTTTGATGGAGCAGAGCGAACGTGCAGAGAAGCTGCAAGCCTCAAACTCGCAGCGATAGGCTGGCTCTTTGCTATGCGTGTCCAGATGTTTCCTCAAGTCAATGAGATTCTTGCAGCTAAAGGAAATTATAAGAGAACAAAGCTGAACACTGTGTAGCACACAAATGTGTGTGCCTCTGTGTGCTTCTCCATCACCAGTTTGAGAAGATGGAAAGCCCTGGCCCTCACCTGTAGTCACAGTAGTCACACTTAAATGGCCGCTCCTCACTGTGCCGAAAACGAATGTGGTTGCGCAAGGAGGAGGGCAGCGGGCAGGTCATGTCACACAGGGGGCACTTGTAATGGTTCACTGTGCAAAAGAATGGGTGGAAAACATCACCACAAAGCAGGGGAGAGCACACACCCTTCAGAGCCTCAGCTGGAAGAAGGGGCCTTTACTCACCATGGTTCCTCATATGGTCACGGAGCAGCCTCTCCGTAGCAAACCTCTTGGAGCAGTGTGAACACTGAAACCTCTGCTCTGCAGCATCAGGGTCAGGGAGAAAAGGGAGCGGGTGATGAGAGAGATCAAAGCATAGAGAACAGCACAAAGAGCAGCAAGTGAGAAAAAGATGTGGTTACAATAGGAACAGCTCTGGCTGCTGCAATGAGCCCTGTGCAGCCTTGTCAGCCTCCAACCCTCCTGCCTCCGCAAGAAGACACTTCTCAGAGATTAATCAGTGTCTGTGGTCCCAATTATCAGAGAAGCCAGGCTGTTTCCAAGCTCACCCGTGCCCTTTGCTCGCAGAGAACAGGCAGCTCTAGCAAACCACATGGCCCCCCAGCCAGAGGACCCAACGACCCACTCCTCCCGCGCCTGCAGGAGCTTACGGTCCAGCGCAGTCTGACGGCGGATATGGTCAAAGAACTTGGTGTTGTTGGCAAACATCCCCCCACAGGTAGGACAGGCCACCACCTTCTCCTGGGTGTGGCTGCGCAAGTGTTCCCGCAGCTTGCAGCGCCCCTTGAACGTGCAATCACAGTCTAAACAGAAAGAACAGAATGCCATTAGGATCCTTCACACACAGGCTATGATCCACAACCTGACCCAATGGCAGGCTTCTTGCTTCCATTTTCACTAGCAAGGATCAACTCCTTGCCCCAAAAAGCCCACAGAGCAGGGTCACAGCAGGGTGAGATTGCTAGTGTGCGACTGGCATGGGTCCCCCCCACCGCAAGCAGCTGAGGCAACTACGCAAACACAGCAGAGAAATTATTGAAAAAATTAAACTGGAGCTTTTTCTGCTAACTAATATTAGATACACACAAAAATCTCGATATTAAGCACCCACTGCATCTCCTAAAGGAAATTCTACAGGAATATTTCACTGTTGGGACCATGCACACATATTTCTGAATTTCAAGAGGCTCTCTGAAACCCTGCCAAGGACAGCAGAGTTCTGTACAGTGTTTGCAATCCAGCCCCATGCAAAGCTCTCTAGAGAGGCCTTGCAGGCACCCACTAACCTTTCCAGCCACAGAGGACCACGTGGTTCTCCTTCCCTGCTGCCTTGTACTCTGAACAGAAGCTGTGATCCTCCACATGCCGATAGAACCACTCGGGATTATCAAACGATCTCTGTTGTGGAACAGAGATAGACAGACCAGGCTGAAAAGGTCAGCACGAGCTGGCCTCAGCCAGAGCACAACAGACCCTTTCACACAGGTACAAACACAGCCAACAGGCAGGCGTGTGGGTGAGCTGCAGGACAAAAGCAGCTCTCCCTTGGCCACCACGTCACAAACAACACACAGGAAAGTGAAAGTCCTCTGTTCTCACCTCACAGTACTCCCACAGGCACAGAAAGTTCTCCTGGATCTCAGGGATGATATTGCGGCTCTGGAAGTCCAGCTGGCAATGGCTCACATCTGACTGGCTCTGCAGGGCCCGCAGCCCCCACTGCTTCAGCTTGGTGTGGTAGCAATGGAAATAGACGTGGCGAATGAGGTCAGCTGAGCTCTCTGGGGAACAGAAACCGCATTCCTGCCACAAACACGTGTATTCCTCTGCAACACAAACAGGAGAAACCGGTCATAATGATCTGATGGGAACTCCCCAGGTAAAGGTGGGGTTCCTGCGGGTAGAGAAACGCCACGGGGTTTTTTAACGACAGCCCAGTCCTGCAACAGCCAGCGCTGCCCTCCTCCAGGAGAGGAAGATTCTCAGACAGCGAAATACCTCAGAGAGGAGGGAGCGCGACTCCTTACCGAGAGGGTCCACCTCGTCCCGCTGCTCGCCGGGAAGGTGCTGCTGCAGGTGCTGGGCCACATGCTCGCAGAACTCCTCCATCTTCGAGGCCACGTAGGTGCACACCTCCCACTCGCACTGCAGCACCAGGGCCTCCTTGCCGACGGCTTTGGCGGGCGGCATGGCCGGCTGCGGGCGCCGAGGCCTCCCCTTACCGTGTGGCGGCCACACAACTACCCCAAGGCGGCCCAGGGGCTGTCGGGCAGGCCTCGGCCAGGAGAAGGGCTGCCGGAGCCGGGGGCTGAGCCCCTGCAGCGGGACAGAGCAGGGGCCCGGCCTCGCTCACCCTCCGCCCGGCCCGCGGGGGAGCACCGGAACCCGACGGACCGCGCCCGGCCAATAGCAGCCGCCACCGCCGGACCGCCGACCAATCACTGCGCAAGCAGGCCACGGCACCCGTGCGCGGCGGAGGGGACCCGCCGGAAGCGGCACCGGCGCACAAAGGTTCCCAGGCCGCTGGGGGCAGAGCGGCTGGAGAGCGGGCAGTCCTGCGGGACACCCGCGGGAATGATTCGCGTGTGGTTTGGGGAAACCCTGTTCCCGGGACCCCGGACTGCTTTTGTTATGTTAAGATTTGGCACGGATCTGGTGAAGCTTTACTGCTGCCACAGATGTTAATTTCTGGTGCCTCCAGAACCACAGAATCACAGTATTGTCCAGGCTGGAAGGGACCTTTAGGATCCTCTAGTCCAGCCATTGACCTAACTCTGCTAAAAACCATCACTAAACCACGCCGCTAAGCACTACGTCAACCCATCTTTTGAACACCTCCAGGGATGGCCTCAACCACTTCCCTGGGCAGCCCATTCCAAGGCTTAATAACCCTTTCAGGGTAAAAGTTTTTCCTGATATCCAATCTGAACCTCCCCTGCCACAACTTGAGGCCATTTCCTCTTGTCCTATCGCCTGTGGCTTGGGAGAAGAGACTCCTTTCAGAGAGTTGTAGAGAGCGAGAAGGTCTCCCCTCAGCCTCGTTTTCTCCAGGCTCACTCCTCACCCACATGAGAGTCCCTGCAGCGTGAAGACCTCGGTCAATATCTGCACAACCAGGCACCCCAGCCAAGCACTGAATACATCACCCATCAGTATTGCATTTCCTGCTGTGAGATAATGCAACATAATTCCCTTTACCTAGGAATGAGAAGATGAGTTGACACAACAGTTTGAATTAAGCAAATACACATTGACTACCACATCTGCTGCTTCAGGCTTTTGTAACACAAAGCAGAGATACAATTCTCAGAAAGTTTGCTTTGGCACAGGTAAATGCCACTCTAAAACCAAATGGGGTTGTATAAAATGTGCCACAAAGGCTGCCTTGCCAATACGCAATTGTTTCTGTAACTCCTGCCATACACACCTGCTCTCCCCTCTGCTATGAATGGAAATTACATGCTGAAATTCACTGAACTATATAGAAAATCTGAGCCTGATGCTTTTTCAAATGAAAATGTAAGGTAAGAGATGGTTCTCATCTAAAAGAACTCTGGCTGAGATTTTATGTCTGTTTGTTTTCTGCAGGATCTGTTGTTTCCAATGTAATTATTTTGTAATCAGAACAGAAAACACCTGAACTGGCTAGACAGCACAAAGCTTGAATGGGGCTGGGATTCAACTTGTATATCCTAACCAAAGTATATAAAGCATCCAGCACAGGAGACAAAACTTCATGGGAAGCCTGCCAGGAGGCAGGTGGCAAACCAAGCCTATGGCTGACAAAGCAAAGACAGCTCTCCTCTGTTGCGACTTTACATCTGTCCACGCTTCCTGAACCTTCCTGGTGGTTCCTACCCATCCTATTACCCGTCAGCCAAATCTGAGACACCTGTGGGTACCACGAGTGGGTGGCCAGGAAAGGACGGGCCAAAATGAGACTTGTTTTATATATGAGGGCAAATATATGTGGTGAAAGACTCTGTGTGCAGGAGCTCAAGTCTTCGATGAGCTTGACTGTGTGATCCCTGCTCAGTCCTGAATTCTGTGTCCGAGCAGGCAGAATACCAAGTCATTCTGCAAGAAGTAGAGTTTGTTCTGCAAGTTAAGAATACTGGAAATTATTCAGGATGTTATTTCAGCTCTGCCTTCCTCACTTTCCTCGATGGCCTGAGCAGATGCAGCCTTTGCCAGCTGCTGCTCTTTGTGTTTTATTTTGTTTCTGAAGGAAAAGAATACTTACACTTGAGAATCCAATAGCCCTCCCCAGGAAGGCAGTTCACGTGACAGGCCAAATGAATCTCTGGACCAATGCTGAGGAAAGCGCATGGGATTACAGAGAGGGACAGATCTTACCTAATAGACCCGCAAGCTGGCAGCAGACTCCACAAGAGGAGAAATATTTAATTATGGAATGTATTGGCGCCAGTCTTGTTCTGCTCATGTAAGATGAGCACAGCAATACTGCGCACCAGCCCTCTCTGCTTGTACACAAAATGCTCTAGAGACCATCTCCCTCACCACAGCCTGTCCTCACAGTATTGACAGGTTCTGCTAGACATGTTTCAAGAAAACGGCTCCCTTAGAGCAAACGTGGATATGTTTCAAAACTGGGATATGAGCTATGGTGCTTAAAGAACTTAAAGCTTAACTCTGCTCCTTGGTTCAAATATTGCAGAAACAGACTTGCTACCATCTGGAGGGTGGGAACAGCGGAATGGCTATAGCAGGCCTGGCCAAAGGTCCCTTTAATCTGGGTCCAGTAGCAGCGTAAGAACAGATCCTTTCCTACCTGCTCTTTCCACTCCTGGCACCTCACTGAGACTAACCTCAGACATTCAGAAAGGGGACTCCTCGCTTAATAATACAGAACCAAACCCAAACTTCCCCTCCAGGAAGCATGTGGGTTTGCTAAATTATGTTCCTGCCGGTCCCATGAGCATGCTGTCCCTGACTATTACCCTTCTCCTCGCAGGTGCTAGTGGATGTCATGCAAAGCTTCTGGGTTCACAGCACCCAAAGATCCAGTTTTAATTGTGCAATGCACAAGCTAACCTGTGGGGTCCCAGAGACACAGTACTGCTCCCCAAGCAAGGCCTGCTGTGTGCATCTTCAACAGCACATGGACAACCCATGGCAGGGGGGTTGGAACTTGATGATCTTTAAGGTCCCTTCCAACTCTAACCATTCTATGATTCTATGATTTCACATTTACACAGGAGAAGATGCTTTTGTCCCAAGCCTTGTTTTTCCAGCAAGGTTCCTCACCTGTATGGAGATGGCTCATCACTACAAGACTTGCTAGCCTTTCACTTTAATGCATGATTTTTCTGTCGGTAAACCTCAGCTCAGTATTAATCCATGACATGTCAGCTCGGACAGGGAAAAGACTCTTCGGGAATGATCCACATTGACCATGCAAATTGGAGTGAAACACACATCAAGAGATTTGCATTTAAGCAAATCCCAAACAAGGTATTATGGAGACATCACTAAATTGTACAAAACATTTCCGTCAGGCTCAGCTGGAACTTTACCAGTGGAGTATGAGCACTGACTTCACTCTGCTCTGGGAAGCTCATGACAGACGGCCTTCACCCAAAGACCTGCAGAATCTGAGAGCTGGGACTTGTCAGCAGTGACAACAATGGAAACAGGTGAGTTTCAATACCTTGACTTTTCACAAGTGTAAAGATGCATCTTCATGGAAATACCAGGGAAAGAACATACTGTGCCATCCTTGAGCTCATATTTAAAAAAAAAAAAAAGGAGGAATTGTCTAAAATCAATGTGTGACATCTTTAACGGCTCAAGAATTTAACAGTATCTAATAGCATGCTCTGCCTTCTCTAGATGGAGTTTATATTCCTTCACAATGCAATAATTTTCCTAAAGGCAGTTAGATCAAAGTGATATGAAATATGATGCAATTTGCTTGAAAATTATATAAACTAAACTTAGGCCAGTTCTGTCTGTGTCCTGGCTTGTCCACAGATACTCACTGGTCAGTATGCAGACTTAGCATTCACCTCTATTTTGACTATTTCTACCATAAAATTTATGGGCCACTATCTTTTGCAATTGTTTGCCTTGTTCCCAGTCTTGGCTGAAGTCTCTATGGTTAGTACTCAAACACCAAAACTAAGTCGCAGTTGCCCAAAATTGCAATTGCTATGGCCTAAGAGAAAACATTTGGGGTAACCCAAGCCAGCACTGAGTTTCTGTGTTATTTAGACCCTCTGCTCTTCCCTTTTTAATATCTCCGTGTGTTTGTGCACCTGGAGGCACAATGCCATATGAATGAAAGTGATAAACGGAGCCAAATGACACATCCTGAAAAGCAGAAGGGCACAATATAAATCACAATTTTAGACATCAAACATATCACCTGTGGAATGACTGTTTGTGTGCCCTCAGGAGAACACGGCTGTGTGTTTTCTGAGGGATTAGCTTCAAAGTTAAGTTCTTGTCTGGAAGATGATGATAAAAGCCCATATGGACACTCCTCCCTGGCTCCACAGGTGCAAGCTCTCTGTTCAGACCAGCCTGCTGGCCAGGATGAAAGAGTCATCCATGTTATTGTACCTCCTACCTTTCTGCCCTCACTTGTGCCAAAACACCTGTACACAAGGCAGATCTTGCAAAGCTTTATCCAGGCAGAAGACACCTGGACAGAGATGTCTCACACGAAGTTACACAGACCCCACAGACGGACTATGCTATATTCCAGGCAGGTCAAGAAAATGCAGCCAGGCCTGCCATCAGCTTCCTGGGGGCACATGGCTGAGACCCTTGGGCCCCTCTTTGTGCCTTCCTCAACAATCTTGATAAAACAACAGAGTACCCAGGTACCTCTCCGTACTTGTGGATACAAGGCAGACTGAGCAGTCAGCTCCTCTTCCTTCCTGAGATCTGCACCGTGATTCGCAACCCCATTCAGAGGAGCCACTCTACCATCTGGGGTACTTCCAGCTTTGCTGTACTGAGATCAAAAGCTCACAGAGCAATGTGCTGAAAGCCAGCAACTCCAGATGGGCAAAGAGGGGCTAAACCACAGCATCTCTGCTTAAAGCAATAGAGGTTGTACAGTTAAATCAAGTTTTGCTGACCCAAAGGGAAAATGTAGGATCCCCCAGAGCTCTCTTTGGAAAAACAAAAGCCAAAACCCATCAGCCAGCCATATCTGGCACAGAGGGAGCTGGAAGGAAACCACATGGCACTCAGTGTTGAAATATGGAGTAGGGCACCTTAGTCTTTGTTCTCTGCAAATGAGCAGCCCTCACTGCTGGGCTCCTAAGGGATGATTTTGTATTAATAATATCAGCCTTGCATGCTTCCTTCCAAACCCAATGTACAGAGGTGACGAATTTCTTCTTCCATAACAACCTCTTTCAGCAGCTTTATGCTTTCACTGAACTCCCCAAATGCTCATTTCATTCCCTCAGTCCCTACAGATTTTGGCAAACGGGTGTACCAAGGAGTGCGAGTGAAACACACAGTCAAAGATCTTCTTGCCGAAAAACGATCAAGGCAGAGCNCCCATTTTTTAAAACAGAACTGCCATGCCATGTAATCCTCTGGTTTAAAGAGCGTTTGTGTTGAGTTCAGGTTACTTCCAGTATTGACAAGGAATAGCAAAAACATTTGCAACACTAGTGTTTGCCCTAAAAGATCACAGATGGCTCCCTAGTTTTTTAATTCAGTGAACATTTGAGGGATTGAAGTCCTTTTTTTATTCTTTCCTAAGCAAATCAGTAATGCTAAATTTCTCATTCCTTTCACATCCTGCATATGACACCTTTTCAAGTCAACTTCCTTTCTCACTAGCTACATTTGAACAGCTCAGAGCCACAAAAATAGATGTTCTTCCCTGAATGTTGTGCTCCTCTCAGCTCCTCTCTGACACACTAGGGTGCCAGGGGAGATGCAGTGATGTTATGGTCTGGAAAGATGCCAAGCACAAGTTTGTAAAAGATGAATTCTTCTTAAAGTGATTCTATGGCAACGGGAAACCTAAGTCACATAGTACGCTACATTGTTTTTTCTCAATTAATCACCAGAAAATCAATGCTGTCTCCAGAAGAGGACACAATATTGCAGGTGCCAGCACAGCGCACAATAAACCATTCCCTGTGTGCTCTCAATGCTCACCTTTACCAAGTAGCAGCACTTCACTTCCAAGCTGACTGGGCAGCAATTAAGCCCCTGAGAGACGAGGAGATGCAGCCAAGCTGCTGAAACTGTGTCCAGGAAGGAAAGGGTGGGAGCAGAGACCTGAATTACTGGCAGTGGAAGATGTGTTAGGAGTTTTGAGGATTTCTTCCCCCCAAGCCACTTGCCTCAGGCATTTTGCCTTTAGGAAAACAAAGAACCCTCAAAGGGACTTGCAAGTATATTTCTCGCTGTTACTTTCATCCATGTTAACAAAACCAGCAGAAAAACAGCATGGGCATTGCCAAACAAAGCAAGATCCACCCTTAGATCTCTTCACAGCCTTCAGCTTATGCAGAAAGGCAGAAGACCCCCCAAGCCATGGACAGTCACTGGGAAACATGCTTCCACCAGGCAGACATTTAGGATAACTGCTTTGGGGAGCAGCAGGAAGCAACTGCTGTGTTTGCATTCACTGAGAAAACAGCTCCTAGTTGATGACTATCATGCTTTACGTGCTCCATTTCTGGAGGCAGCACCTTCAACAGCTGCAATCAAAAGCACGAGGAACTGTAAAACACTTGCTGCTTGCTTTATTGCCCTTTGCTTTGAATTCTAAAGCTTAGCAGTTGTGTGTCTATCTGATGCAAAATTAGCTCTGTTGCTTATTCCCTGTGAGAGATGAAAAATTATTGAGCTGGGCAAACATCCACATTTCCTCAAACTTATCATGAAAAGAACAGCTGTAAATGCAGTTCCGTTTATCTCACATAATATAATCCAGAATCAAAGCAAACGGCAGATAACTGAACACCCCTTTGTATATTTATGATGCAGTATAATTTAGCTACAACTTTTGTTTGAACATGATCTTTTCTTCAAAATCAGTAAGCTTTTGTTGTGCAAGGGGAGGTCTACGGAGGAGATCTGTGCTCCTAAGGAAAGGTCCTCAGAAGTGAGTTGCTGGGCTGCTTACTGAGGCAGCAGAAAGGCAACAATTTCATGACAGCCAGGCCTTGCACACATAAAATTATAGGAAACCAGTGTGAACTGTGATGTAAACCACCCAATCTGGGCTTCTGAATGGCCATCAACTCCAGAAAGGAGATGCACTGAAGTGAAGGCATGGTCAAAGTGCACCATAGGTCCCCGCTGCAGAACCAGTTTGTTATTTTGACCTGGATCCTATACATTTAGGCCCCCCAGCGCAGCCTTGTAGCTGAGCAACACTCCTGGATTACCAAGGCAGTGAAGCAACACAGCCAGTATCTCTGCCTGGTCATGTGTGAGGCAGGTTGAGACCAAGTTTATCAACAGCTGAATATGCTGTGGGCTCAGCTGAGGCTAAACAGACACACTGATGGTTGCAGAAGAACCAGCTAGCTCTGTTCCATAGTACTGAAAGGAAATAATGCAGGGAGGAAATGAACTAATGGGCTTCAATTAAGTCAAGCCATTCATTGCCTAATAAGAAGCCAGGAGGCAAGTGAAATGTAGGTCTCTGCAAGCACGTGGGTGCCTGCTATAATAAAAACCAAAGATGGGATGCTGCAGAGGCTCTTACAATTGCATTAAGGCAGGTAAAGACCTGGCAGCTAATATGAGCTCTGTGGCCATCCATCATAGGCATGTACAAGAGGACCTGCTGCCTATGACACACAGTCAGATAGTTTCAGTGGCTGTTGACCAGACAAGATCAAAGATGAACTTAGGGGTACTGGTAATTTGAAATGCTCTACACTACAGGCTGGGAGCTGTGCCCACAACCTTCTTATCTCTCCAGAAAAACATCCCAGCTCTCATCACTGCAGACCTTTGACCTGTAGACAGCACCTGTGCTACCTGCACCTCCTCATTCAACATTTTCCTCAAAAACAGTATTAGAGGTGCCAGATGATAGTGCTAGATTACTTTCCAGTGGGATGTTGAGATTGGGGCCTAAACACTAGTGCAGAGGCCCACACCATTACTTTCAAAGAGATTCCTCCTCAGTGAATACAGACACAAGTTGGCTGCAGGATATTATGGCCATGGGCAGGTAGAAGGAGGTAGTGGAGAAAAGCCCTGAAGCAGGAGAAGGTATTACTAATGTGACATGGATGTTGAGAGAGGAGTGTCTACTGAGACCAGATTTGCATGTAGAGGCTTTGGCCTTGCAGGGTACTGCGCATTACCAGCTATGATCCTCACTGAGGTCTGCAGTCAAAAATGGCCCAGCTGGAAACAGGTGCAAGCCCTGGCCCTGACCTTGAACACTCTCATCTGCCCGCAAGCCAGAGGGCTCCCTCCTGACACCTCCTATCACTCCTGCAGCCCGCGTGACTTGTGTGGGCTCAGAGCTCATTTTCATGGTGGAGTAGGGAGCAGCTGCAAACCTCCCTCACCAGTAAAAGGAAGTCCTAGCACTGGCAAATTTAATTCAAATCTAACCCTCTAAATTTGGTTGCCTGCTATGGCAGGAACCTCTTGTTTGTGCTATGCAAACTGAAAATAGCATGCCACCATCACTGGTCAGGGTGACAGCACAGCTGAAGAAAATGCAGCCATGGGCGCTGTATTTCTGCTCCATGAGTTTGGAGGTCCAGAGATAGAACTCATTGAAACTCCATGTATGAGCTCTGCTCCAGAGTAACAAGTGCCTCAGCCCCAGTGTTTTGTAAGTAATTTCCCACCATGAGCACTAAATTCACTCAGGGCTAATTCTCCCTTTCCTAGGGACCAAGAAGAAATTATTATTACTATCAGTATTGCTGTAGCACCCAAATAGGGGCTAGAAACATCTGCCTTCTACACACAGCTCGCCTGTTCTGCCAGAAGGGGTCAGCTAAAGTGGCTTCGTGGCAGGTAGACAGCACAGAGAGCTGGGGTAGAACACAATCAGCGCAGAGTCTGCCTGTTTCACCAGCCAAGGGCTTAGGTACCAGCTTATTGAGACCTGTTTTGTGCCAACACCAAAATAACTGCTCAGCATTATGCCTGTATTAAGGGACCCTGCAGTAAATGAGAAAGAAGCCAGTTATCTTGATATTTCTACTGTTATCAGCTCTACACAAGACTTTCAAAATCTCTTCTTAGCCTACACTTGTTAATACCTCAGAGGCCCCAGGCTTGAAATCTTGTAGTTAAGCTCTTCATACTGATAGCACCAAGGCTCAAACTGTGCATCTGAATTACACTATCACCTTCCCCAACAACATGCTTAGACAGCTGCCTTCCTTTGAAAAAACATTTTTAACATATCTTTGTCTTTTTCAGGGCAGCACCAGCACATCACCATCACCATTTGTCCAAATGCCAGGTGAGGTTTTCCTCCACTGATCAATACCTTCCATAAATACCAGTTGACAGTGCTCCTGTCTCTTCTCCACCAAAGAGCACTACATGAGTGCAAAGGCGCACTGGAACAGGGCCACCCCTCAGAGAGACCCCAGAAGGAAAGTAATTGAAAGAGTCGGAATAGGAACAGTGATAATGAAAGAAAGTCCACTGTAATCTTGCATGAAAATTTGAAAGAGGGGAGAGAGGTAATTAAAGCAGTTCCCACCTCTCCCGATGGAGGTGCCACACAGAGCCCCTTCTTTTCCCTCTGTGACTTCTAGTTTTCCCTGGAGCTGTAAAGAGAAAATACAGGAGAGAAAATACCTTTTTCTCTGTAGAGAGAAAAAACCGGGAGCTGACCTGTTTTGTCCCTTGAGCTTTTATGCAGGGAAAGGGGAGTGAGGCTACAACAGAGGCAGGTGGTTTTGCAACTGTAATCTCATCCTCCTCCCCAGGGGTTGTGGCAGAGCAAGGAAGAAGCAAAGGCTGACAAAACTAACCCTAGTCTTGCTGGCCTTGTACTTGAAGCTTCCCAAAACAAATTGGGTTTGCTGCAGATGGAGATCATCACCTGGATCAGGGCAGCTCGAGGTGCTGAAAGCACTTGGATTAACACGTTTGTTTCAAGACAGGACTGACTCCTGTCCTGGGTGATGCTAGAAAGAGAAGGGTTCTAATTTGCACCTGCAGAGATATCCATGGCTCTGTGGCTCCCCAGGTGCTGCTGTTACATTTTCCTTTAGCCAACCCTTTTTTTCTGACCACCACAGGCTCACCTGCTGCATCTGGTTACTATGGCATCAGGAGATCCTTCACAACAGAGTTGGATTTCCACAACACAAAGCAGTTTGTCAGTGATGTCTACTCACCCCCTCTAGGGTCCAAGCCCTTCTCATGTGATTCCTCTGCCACTCAGGGCTACCCGGCGCTGCTGGACCCATATCTCACCGACCAATATGGGGATTACCGTGCTACTCCCCTTACAGCTGGTACCAGCTCCTTCTTCAGCTCTTCTTCTGTGCCCTCTCTCCTGCCATCCTTCCCTAATGACACAGCGCACTTCCTACTAGTGAGTGAGTCTACAGTTCTCAGCTACCCAATGAAAGATTAACCAATTTAAAGCTGGGGTTGAGTCCGGGGGACTTGTGTGGGAAGGATGTGGCTGTTACAGGAGACAGCCACAGCAGAGCACATGGTAGATGGGGCAGGGCTGAGGGAGAACGGTTTTCCCCTTTGTTCCTGTCCTCTGTCTAATTGTTCCTTCTTCCTGTTGGAGACCACATCCTAAATGAACAACCTTCCCTACTCCCCCAAAAAACTACACCATTAAGGTCCTTAAAT
The DNA here is from genome assembly GCA_013400375.1 of Thinocorus orbignyianus. NCBI lineage: Eukaryota > Metazoa > Chordata > Aves > Ciconiiformes > Thinocoridae > Thinocorus > Thinocorus orbignyianus. Next base: position 264,885 of record VXBW01001033.1, on the reverse strand, counting down.
TTCTAGAAATATCCTTTGTCAGCTCCAGGCTGTTGCCTGTCCCCATCCCTGCTGCCTCCCAGAAGCTGGCTCCATTCACACCCCAGCCCCACAGGGCCAGGGTTGATCAGTCCAACAGGAGCCTACTCCAGGCCTTGACAACTATTGACAGTATGGATGCTTCCTTTTAACAGTTTTAACATCAAATACTGCTCCAGAGCAACAGAAACCCTTGTGAGTGTCCCCAGCTAGGCTCTGGAGATAGCTTGGCTTGGTGAACCCAAGCTAGATATGCCATTACCTCCATGACAAACTTTTATTCTTAAGGGTCTTTCTTGCCTTCTCTTCCATGCAGAGAGAACCCTGGGAGCAGACCTCACCTGACAGTCTTGGGCAGTCAGACAGTGCATGCTCAGACCCTCTGCAAGCACTGCCCACCAGTGCCAGCTGCCTCTCCGTACATGAGCCTGGAGGCATTTCCCCATACCGAAGCCCAGGTTGGACCTCAGCCACCCCAGGAACCCAGCCCTACCCTCTACATCCTCTCGAGGATGTCCACTATTCCCCCAGCTATGCTGCCACCTCATCCTACACCTTCTCACCATTCATGACTATGGCAAATGAGCTTACCTCCAGAATGAGCCAGCTCTCACCAGAGCAGTCCTCAGAGACGCTGCCCCTTCATGATAACTCTGCCTGGGCAAAAGAGGATGGAAGTCCCATCTGGGGGACTTATGAAGGACGGAGAACTTATTGATGAGAGATAAGAGCTGGAAGAAAAGAAAAATGGACCATTATTGAAGCAAATTAATCACTTGTACACTTTTCCCCTAATGCTGATCCTTCAAACAGAGGATGCTAACAACATACAATGCTTTATGTTCTGTTTAGAAATACAATCACTTGGAAACACCACATTTAGCTTACCATGGCGCCTTCTAGCACCTTATGAAAGTCGTTGCTCATATTCTTGCTCTGATACAAGTGAAATATACAGCATGAAAAATATCTGGCTTTCCTACAAACAAGAATCTCAGGTGCTTCTTTTCAGATACTGAGAAAACAGGTTAATCTGAGCCTTAAACTACATCTAGAGAGCAACATTATCAGAAGAGATTTGGGAAGGCTGGGGAGCAAGGCAGGGGTTGGTGAAAGCCCTCCTTAATAAGAAAGTCTATACAGTGGTATCTGGTTACCTAACAGCATAAATGTACATCCCTAACGCTAACGTGCTGTGCACATGGCACTGTCTTGGGCAACAGATAATGGCCAGAATACCCACTGGCCCCCACCTGGGTCTGTAACTGGGAACAAGGCTGATTTGAAGTCCCAGTGCCTGGTGGAGCCCCGTGGCCACTAGAGGTAGCTCTGTACACACAAACACACACACGGAGGAGTCCTGTGCAACGCTCACAGATGCGGCCAGTCCCCGCCCCGAGGAGGCTACCCCTTTTGCCCCATCTTGTCCCCTAGCCTGGCACCCACAGAAGAAGCAGCAGAAGCCTCACTGAGGAAGAACAGGAGCTTTCCATGCCCTGAGACTATGTAGCGATGAGATGCTTTAAGGTCCTCTCCTTGCTTTTTCTCCTCAAACCTTGGGGCTGACAGGGCATTTGGAGCCTTCTCAGCACCCTCCAGAAGTTAAACATGGCACTAGAGTCACAGGATCGGGCCTGCAGGGACCTTTCTGCAGGGGAATGTGGACTGGGGACATAGGACTGCACTGAGAAATAGGCAGAAATATTGGGCCCCTGTAAGCAATACTCCAGAGAGCTGCCAAGCAGGCCATGCCAGTTATTCTAGACAAAGCCTTTTCTTTTACAGGTGTAGCACCTAGCACCAACCCTGGCACTCCTCATCCTGTAACCTAGGAATGTCCCTGCACTTCGGTGTGACACTGCAACCGTACAAGCCCCCTGTTCAGCCCACACCTGGCAGCCACGGCTGGTTGTTTGAGCACTCACAAACCATCAAGGGTACCCTTTGGCATAAAAGGATGGAACGAGTGCTCCCAGGGATCTCAGCTGCCCCAAAAGTGAAGGCTCTGCTGAGGCTGCCCTGGGACAGACCTCTCCCCCTGACCCCTTGCAGCACAGCTGAGAAGCAGCTGCAAGAGCCACAGCACCAGCAGCCCTGGTGCAACACGCCTGGCAAAGCTCAGTTATATCTTCAGGGTCTTATTGCAGCCCCTGCTTCTACCCTGTGGGGTTCCACAGCTGGACCCCCAAGCTCTGGTTCTGGCAGGGTTTGGGACCCTCTCGATGCTTCCTGATTCTCCAGCCTTGTTCAGACCTGCTTGGAAAAGCAAACTCCAGCAGCTCTCTGTGCCTCAAATCTCACCTCTGCCCACCCCACAGGCTGAGCCCTTCATTTTGCTAGTTGGGCCCTGAAAGAGAAGAAGAGCTCAGCCCAGGGAAAGAGCCAGCAGCCAGGGCTACTCCACAGACATGTTAAGCATGGGGTGAGGTCAGCCCAGTTGCCCCCCACTTGGTCTGTGGGCACCACAGGCAGGTGTGGAACACCCTGGGTGGCACCCTCTCAGGCAGAGCTGCTCCCCCAAACCATTGGGCATGGCAAGGCAAGGAGCGCCAGAACCTCGCAGGGTGTGTGCAGGACTCCTTGCCCTAAACCCAAACCTGAGCCAGCAGCTTTGATCCACATCACAACTAATGACATTGCCAGGCTGAAATGCTCTCCATAGCTGCAGTTTGGCAAAGTGGCAAAGCAGTCACCATCAGCTAGCTGAGCTGGACCTTCTTCAAAGACCTTGCGTGGCTGGGGACACCAGGGTCAGTCTGACTGTACTCCCACCAAGCTCTGAGGGAGAAGCAGAACAGAAAGTTTTTGAGCTGTCTTGGAAGCATTTGCCGCACTCTGGCATTTGGCTCTTAACCAAGGTAGGGCCTCTGTGAGCCTGGAAATGCTCTGAAACCCAGGACATGGAGGAACACCCTGAACATGGGTGCTTCATGTTTCCTTGAGGTGTGCAGCTCAGTCACGACTGGTGCTGAGCAGCCCGGTCTCTGGTTACAGAGGTAAACATTACCCTGGCTCCCGGGAGTGCCAGCTCCCCTGCACAGCGCCCGTGGCCTCACCAGTCTCTACCCTCCCATCCCCGACGCTTCAGCGGGAAGGAACCCACAGTAACATGAGGGCTTCAGCTCCCAAACCACTCAGCAGGGACAGGTCTGTGTAATCCCCTGTGACCACTGCCCTCTGCAACTCCCCCAGCACACTACGCTCCGTTTTGCTGCATCTGGGCTGCTCTCCAGAGGGGAAGCATCCCTGCAGAGCTCCCCCGAGCAAGGCTTTAACCAGGAGCTGCAGAGGCAAGGAATGGCGTTGCCACTGTGACCACTACCCCCAGAAATCAAGTGTATTTGTTCAACTTAAAGGAAAAGAACAGATTCAGCTGCAACAATAGCCAAACTGAACTGCTAGTAGATTATTAACAGCCTGGCCTGCTTTCTGCCTCAGCCAGTTGTTCCCGGGTCATGGCAGAGACTGCAGTGCCCAGGGAAAATCTGTAATGCAACCTAAAAACCCCATCTATGTCACTATTGTACAGTGATGAAGCGTTATCCAAATCCTGTGTCATCCTACCACACACTGAAACCCCACTGCTGCTGGCAACACACAGGGCAGGCCAGTGCTGAAGCATGATGGAAGAGAGAGGCCAATTTGTGCAGCAAGAGCAAATAGTCTGAGTTAGAGGAAAGCACAAATAAACTCCGATATAAGGCCAGCATCTGGATAGAGGGAAGGGAATGCTGTGGAAAGAAGTGGGATTTGGGTAGCTTCAGCTACCTGGGTGCCCAGGGCAGCCTCGCTGTTACGCCACGCCCACACACTGCCATTTTGGCCCAAACCCCTTAGAATCTAGCCTTAAAATACAAAAAAAAAATGTGCAAAAAGCAGCTCAGTCCCTTGCAGAGTCCTCTCTGCAGGTAGCACATGAAATATGAGAGGGCTGGAGCCCAGCCTGTGCGTCTGAGAGGAAAATACTGAGCCGGTTTCGAGGCATCTGCTTTGTTCGGGGAAAGATGGATAAAACCCTGCAAATGTCCCAAAAGCAAAGGGTGGGGAGGGTGGCCCCACCAAATCCTATTCCCCCAGACCCTCTGCTAGATGGGGATGTGCTCAGTTTCACAAAAAGATAGCCTATTTTGTGGAGCCTTTGAATATTCAAATTGAAAGTATCGCGCAATCATTGATTGTCAAATCATTGGTTTCTAGAGGTTTTAAATACTTGGCATTAGGAGAGAAAAACTCAAACTTATACCCGTAGGGATAAAACAATAATATTGTCGGGATCCACCTGGCATTGCCACCAGGTGAGCAGGTCCCTTTGCCCCCAGATTTTAAGCCTGTTGCCTCTTGCCCCTTTCACCTGCTCTGGGGCCGGGGCTATCGCTGCTGCTGCACCGGCTGCCCGGCGAGGTGCTGCCCGCTCCCGCTCAGGATGTCCGGTAAGCCCCGTCCTGCCTCCCACCACACCCCTCCGACACCCCCACCCCAATTTGGGGCAGTTTCGGGGTTCGCCGGGGTCACTCCGCGAAGTGAGGCAACCTCGCCTCTCCAGCCAGGAGGAGGAAGCGGGGAGGGCAGGGAGGAGGGAAGGAGGAGGCAGGGAAGAAGGGAAGGGCTCCTGCCCGCCAAGTGCCANTCTCCTGCCACCTTGGCACCCCGCTCCTGCTCCCCAGCCTGCCCTTCTGACTCTGGCCCCCAGCTCGTTCTCGCCACCCTGCTCCTTGTCCCCAGCCCCAGGCTGCATCCTCCTGCCCCTTCCACCGCAGCCTGGGCAGTTCAGGAGATACGGCCAAGGTAGCCCTGCCCCCGAGGCTTCAGCTGCACCGAGACCAAGCTGGCACCTCGAGGTGCTAGAAAAACAGGATCCATCGGGGACAATACCCTGCCAGGGCAGCAGGCTGCCTGGCAGCCAGCCCCTGGGTTACAAATGTGCCCATACCTCACCTTCTAACTTGTCTTTTAAGTTGCTCATAGTGTAGCCTCCTGCCCTATCCAGCTACCTGTGCAGATCACAGCTAGGAGGCTGTACCCAAACTTGCAGAAGGGGCTGCTAGCACAGGGCCTTCCCTGGCTATAGGGAGGCCTGGTGACTGTATTCTTGTTAAATTCAACCCTTCCCTCCCCTCCCCTTATTTTCCTCATCCTCAGTTTGTTGAATAGAAAACAAAACATAAAAATAAGAGATGAATAATCCCCAGAGGCTGAGAGCGCAGCTCAGCAAACCCCTTAAGGTCCCCTGAAGGACCTGTATGCCTGTTACAGCATGTCTTCAACCAGAGCACCAAGAGGACAAAAGGAGGGCTGGAGGCAGGCAGACAGGAGACCAGGGATGCTATACAGCCATCAGCAATGGAGGAGGCTATAGCAAAAGAGGACAGTGCCTACGGTGTGGGATTTCTTGAATATGTGGGTGGAACACACAAATCCAGGACTGCCTCTTCTTGCTGCATGCAGCAGCAATAGGACATAGAACCTTCAACCAGCTGCCTCCACTGGGGAACAGCTGACTGCAGGATGAGATGGTGCTAGTGTTTGTAGGATGAAAACAACAGCAGAAAGTTAGGTCAGAAACAGAATTGTCAGAGGCTTTAAGTATTTTAGCATAAGTACTGCAAGTGAAAATGATTTTTCAGAATAGGTGAATACTTTGCCATTTCTTGGACTAAAAATCCCAAGTACTGACTGATGATTGCTGATTTGTTTTGAAAAAAATAGGAGTTGTACAGAATAAGCAAACTACAGAGACAATCTAGGCTTTATAAGAAGTGATGAATGAAAGCACTCATTTTATTTTGGGGTTTTTTTTTTAGCCCTCTGAATAATTGCCCATATATTTCCATTGTTTTATTCCTGGTCTTCATCTGCATGTTTATTTTCAGGTCCTGAGAGTGGCAAATATGATGGGAATTTAAATAAATTCAACAGTAGCACCAGAGGAGCTTGGTACTAGGATACCTGGAGGGAGACAAGGAAAAAGGAGAAATAAGTAAAGAGTAAAATATGTACGATTTCTAAACATGCCAACTTCTTCATAAATGTCTGCTTGATATAAGCTTGACTAGCAAATGTCAGAGGGCTATAAGCTGTGATTACAAGTGACTTAACATTGACCAATTAATCATCTGTTTACTCAAGTAGACTTGTGTGTAGAGCATGCCTGAAAACATTCTGGATTTACTGTATGCTCTGAAAGTCTCCCATCTTGTAAAGTGTTTTTCCACAAATTCTTTCAGGAAAGCCCAAGGTATATCAAGGTGTCAGAGTAAAGATTACGGTTAAGGAGTTACTGCAGCAGAGGAGAGCACGACAAGCAGCAACTGGTACAGCGGTAAGTAATCTTTTGGTCTCTGCTTTGTTTCTTCTCTCTTAATCTTTTTTGCTAAGACTGTAATCTCTGGGCCAAGGAGACTGCCAAAGTCTGAGTGTAGCAGGCTGGTGAGGATGGGGGAGAAGAATATTAAACGAGGGTAGCAGGAGCAGTGATCTAAGCAAGTGATGATCCAAGCCACTAGTGCAGGGAGAAAGCACAGCTGGTGCTCCAGAAACATAACTCCCTCTGGGATGGAAGAATCACATGGGCAAAATTCAGTCCGATTTAGCAACAGTCCGAAATTTTGGCTAGCAGAAAGGAAGAAAACAAGGCTCCTTAAGCAGGGCTCCATCCTGCTCCATTATGAGGGCTCCATAGCATAATATTCAAGCATGCCT
>VXBW01001033.1:110084-257718 GCA_013400375.1 Thinocorus orbignyianus | reverse complement strand
ATTTTAGCATAAGTACTGCAAGTGAAAATGATTTTTCAGAATAGGTGAATACTTTGCCATTTCTTGGACTAAAAATCCCAAGTACTGACTGATGATTGCTGATTTGTTTTGAAAAAAATAGGAGTTGTACAGAATAAGCAAACTACAGAGACAATCTAGGCTTTATAAGAAGTGATGAATGAAAGCACTCATTTTATTTTGGGGTTTTTTTTTTAGCCCTCTGAATAATTGCCCATATATTTCCATTGTTTTATTCCTGGTCTTCATCTGCATGTTTATTTTCAGGTCCTGAGAGTGGCAAATATGATGGGAATTTAAATAAATTCAACAGTAGCACCAGAGGAGCTTGGTACTAGGATACCTGGAGGGAGACAAGGAAAAAGGAGAAATAAGTAAAGAGTAAAATATGTACGATTTCTAAACATGCCAACTTCTTCATAAATGTCTGCTTGATATAAGCTTGACTAGCAAATGTCAGAGGGCTATAAGCTGTGATTACAAGTGACTTAACATTGACCAATTAATCATCTGTTTACTCAAGTAGACTTGTGTGTAGAGCATGCCTGAAAACATTCTGGATTTACTGTATGCTCTGAAAGTCTCCCATCTTGTAAAGTGTTTTTCCACAAATTCTTTCAGGAAAGCCCAAGGTATATCAAGGTGTCAGAGTAAAGATTACGGTTAAGGAGTTACTGCAGCAGAGGAGAGCACGACAAGCAGCAACTGGTACAGCGGTAAGTAATCTTTTGGTGTCTGCCTTGTTTCTTCTCTCTTAATCTTTTTTGCTAAGACTGTAATCTCTGGGCCAAGGAGACTGCCAAAGTCTGAGTGTAGCAGGCTGGTGAGGATGGGGGAGAAGAATATTAAACGAGGGTAGCAGGAGCAGTGATCTAAGCAAGTGATGATCCAAGCCACTAGTGCAGGGAGAAAGCACAGCTGGTGCTCCAGAAACAGAACTCCCTCTGGGATGGAAGAATCACATGGGCAAAATTCAGTCCGATTTAGCAACAGTCCGAAATTTTGGCTAGCAGAAAGGAAGAAAACAAGGCTCCTTAAGCAGGGCTCCATCCTGCTCCATTATGAGGGCTCCATAGCATAATATTCAAGCATGCCTGACTGAATTCAGGTCTCCAGCATTTTTGAGTACCACCTGGGCAGTTCCTAGCCTCATCTCTTCTAAAGGAGGGGACAGAGATCTCTGTGTGCACACACGGACATCTGCACTCTCTCTCTCTCACTCTTCCAGTCTTTGTAGGAGTCGTCTAGCTTCAGCTACTCTTGGGATTTGCATAAAGAGGTTGGTAAATCATTACTTCTACCCGATTCATGACTATACAGCTTTGGATGGTTTTCAGATTTAATCTCCCACCTACTGATTTTCATCGCAGCTGATTGCACAAAAAGCTGTTCACCCTGCAAGCCACAGGCAGGGAGGTCTGGGTGGGCAGTCCACAAAACTGCTGGGCTTTAAGAATGCTGGGTCACTCTTCCCCTCCAGCACTAACTGAAGCGACCTCTTCATTGCAGCCAGGTGTCACAGGGTTGCGTGGAACTGGTTTTCGCTTCTCACAGCAAGTTTACACAGCGCTTGTTTTGCCCACACAGGAAAAAGTGAGAAGCGGGAGTGCAGGAGGTTACCTTTGTGATCTGCAAAAGGTACACGTTGTCCTGGAGAGGCCCCAGAGATTGGGGCCAGCAGTATAAGCTGTCTCTGTGCACTGAAAAAAGGCAAACCTGAAAGCTTCTGCTGCTGGTGGTATGGCTCTGTCTGCCTCGTTACACATCTGCAGCCAAAGAGAAGAGGAGTAGTCCTACGGGCTCTTTCAGCCTAGAACAGCCACTATTTAATCAATTAAATGCATGAGGATGTGTTGGGAAGTTGTTGCTAGAGAAATGACCCACTAACTCAAGAGTATTTTGATTAAAGAAAATGAAGCAGAAGTCTGTCTGAATTAAAACTGAGGAAAAAAAACCCAGTATTTGTATTTGCAGAGTAAGATCCTGGTCACACAAACAAGTGTCAAAGTTCCTGTTGCTTTTGGGGTGGATTTCTCCCCTCCAGCAAGTCAGGCTTCTAGAACATGTTGATCTGTCCGCTTCAGCTTCCGTCATCCCTCAGAAAATAAGACTGTCCATTTTCATAGAGGCATGTAGCTGTGTTAGAGTGGGGAGCGATGTCAGAACTGGTTCTTAAATGACATCAACACCACGTACGGCGACCCGGTCTGATGCCCAGCCATGGGGATACCTGCAATTAGCTTAGTTACATTTCAAGAGTTATCACTTACAATTTATTAATTACTCATTCTCAATCATATTTATCCCTATAAAATCTTTGGGATCTCCCCACTGTGGAATTCATGGCCCTAGAAATTAACAGGTTAGTTTTAAAGGCAGCCACATCTCTGCCAAATTAACAGTAATAATACAGTAGAAAGAGCACACTAGCAAGGTGCTCCATCAAGGGCTTTACACCAGGTTGGTGTTGTGCTCCTCCAGTATCATCATAGGCTCAGGGAAAAATCATGTACCACATGTTAATCTCGTTCTAACAATGCTAGGAGAGTTTTCGATGTCACAACCATGAGGTAAATTAGGTTTACATAAGTAGGCTGAAGCGAAATCCCGACTTACCTGAGCATGCAGAAAAATGCTCCCTTGTGTTCCAGTGTATACAATTCCTTTTCTTCCCTTCTCTTTGATCAGGTTTCTTGGGGCGGCAGCAGCAGCAACCAGTTCTCAGAGTCTGTGTCTCCTCCTCACCCAGGTTGGTACAAAGCTCATCCAAATGTTCCTTCCCACCCCCTTCCCAATTTTTCCCCACAGCCAGGAGTCTTTCCAGCCCTTGGCTGCGGCAGGCACTGCCAGATAACCGGCAATGCAGCCAATCAGCACCTGGAAGGAGCCCATGAAATGCAGATGAGAATGCCATGAGGCCAGCAGAGTACAAGCAACGCTGTTCAGGAGCACGCTCGCATTGTGCAGTTGTGCTTTCATTGTGCAATTTATTGTTCCTACAGCAAGGAGTGAGATCCCCTTCAGGAAGGGATGCTCATCCCCTAGGGAATAGCACTGCTGGCATCACCTTCTCCAGGCTGCAGTCTGTGGGTCCGATTTGAGCTAAAGGGTCAGATTGCTCTGAAGCACTTTGCTGAGCTCCAGCGGAGTTGGCTGCTCTCACTCTCCTGGCAGCACCCCTCGGAGTAAGAGGAGCCGTCAGGTTTTCAGCGACACAAAGAGTTTCTTCTTCCTGTATGTGAATATCCAAGGAACAGGGCAGTGGTTAGGGGGAGTAGCACTTGGGGTTCACAGATCCTTCAATTATTCTGCAGCCGAAGCAGAGAGATGTAAAAGGTTGGGCAGGTGTGAATATATGCATTGTATGAACAGGAAAATTATTAAATCATTGATATTTGTGAATCAATTTGCTTATGTTAATACAGAAATGTGAGACATACCGAAGGTTTTTCAAGCTACAAAGTCTTCATCTGTTCATGTACCTTGTGTGCTTCTTACCCCCTGCCCACATCCAGCTGAACACTGCCACCTTGAACCTGCCAACAATTGTGACTAAGCAACTCTACCCAAGTCCAGTTCCATTGCCTTCAAACCCATGCCCCTCCATGTGGACAGAGGACAAGCTTTTAACCATATCTGAACATGGCATGGGAGAGTAATAATTCTGAAAATTCAGATTTGGTGTGAGCTTTCATACCCCCAGCAAGCATGCTTAAGTACTGTGAGAGTTTGACTCTACAGCTTTCTAGGAACTCACGCTTTCAGCAGTAATGCTGTGTGGATGCAATGCCACCTCATCACTGACTTGCTTCATATTGTCTGCTCAGAAGTTTGTCTTCTGTCTGGCTGTTTGGAGGTTAAAAGAACAAATTATGCATCTGTTACCCTCTTCTTCCTGCAGATGTAGATACGCTGCATCTGGACACTGGGTGAGGCAAAGGCGCAAGCCATCTGCCAAGCTGTGAAGAGTAAATCACTGCATGGCAAGCTTCTAGGTCTGTAAAAGGTTGACTTTTGAAGGGAGGCCAGAGGGTCAGGAATTTGAGGCACTATCCAGCTGGATCCATGTGCAAAATGGCTGGAGCCAGAAATGTTTGCAGCAGTATATAAAGAGCTTTGGAGCTTTACAAGGAAACTAAATCTATCAAGTTATTTGCATACCTTTGAGCATATTCCTTCTGTGTCTGCTTCCCTAGAATATTCATCCTGAACCTGAAGGACATTTTTCTTTATCTAAATCCACAGGGCTGCTGAACCTATGAGAGTACTGAAACCTGACCTATTATTGTTACTGGATAATCTGCTATTGTCTGGTTTACCTTCTCTTCTAGCACCTTTTGATGCAGAACCCGTCTCTTCTGTTCCCAACTACTGTCCATCATGGCAGTTTTCAAATTGCCTCTCCTGTGAAGAAAGCCCTAGTTATCTGGAGCAGCTGGTGGATTCCTGTCTTCAGACAGATGCCCCCTCAGACCCAGCATTCAGTGCTTTCCAGACATCCTCGCACTACTCCTCAGATGCCTTCCAGCCAGTTCCCCTCTGCTTTAACCAGGGCCTGGTAAGCTTTGTCTCCCAGGGGAACAGCCACAGGCACACAGAGGGAAGACGGGGAAGGGAGTTCCTGGGGCAGAGCAGCGGCAAGCTTATTTGGAAATGTGGCTGCTTTTAGAGGCTTGGGGTACAGCCACAGCAATGCAGGCTGCTTGTGTGGACTTCTGCATGGTTTCCCATTGGGAATGGAGAACAGGGAGGCCCAGCCAAACCTAATGAGAGGCTGCAAAATAGGGAATGTTCCTTCAACAGATCCTGTAGTTTTCCTGCCAGGAATAGCCCAGTTCCTGCTACCGGTTGCCTAACCTGAAGAGATGCTCCCTGTTAACAGTAACGTCATAGGAACTTCCTCTTAGGTTTAGGCTTCCAAGGATTGAACCATCTCTTCAGGTAACCAGACCCTCCTGAGAAAGGCAATGGCATGTAAATTTTGGCTGCTGTCCACATTTCCCCAAATGACACCCTGAAATGTCATTGTTGTGTTTTCCTTCTTCTCTCAAACTGTAGGCTCCTGGATCCCCCAGTTCAGCTGATCTGTCCAGCCCATTACATTATGGCTGCTCTCCTCCTCAGCTATCTCCTTTCACCCCGCTGACCCACAGCCCACCCTCTGCTCTGGACACCAAGATCTACGACTACCCTGTGGAGGAGTGGTCCTGCCATACTCCCTCCCCATACACCACCTCTGCCTGCTGCTGCACCGCCTGTGGCTCCCAGCACGAGGACAACAGGGTCCCGCAGTACTTCCCCTGCCCCAGCACAGACTGCATGGACTACCTATCACCCATAGCTGTGGCTGATGACTTCTTCAGAAGGGATAGGAACTGTGACATCTGCTATAGCTAGTGCAGACTGTGGTTTTACACATCCACTGTATCCAAATCAGATTAATTGCCCATGAACTATGCAAAGTTGCGCTGCCTAACACAGTCCAGGTTATTCTTCACTACTCACAAATTTTCTACACGATGTTTTCACTACATTAGTCCTCCTGTCTCGTATGATCAGGGATATTTTGTTGTTGTTTTCATGGTGGCTTGGGTGGTTTTTTCCTGTTCGTTTTTGTTGTCATTTTTTTTTAAAACTCCTAAACTACCTTACCAAATACAGCTGGTTTTGATACAAATAAATAACTCGGTATGCATCCTGAAGCCTGTTCATTCCTCACACGCTAACAATCCAGGATCCTGGCCCTGTTCTCATAAAAGTGAGGCAGAGACACTCTTAGCAACCTACACCAGGAGCAATTACTCAGTGGTATGCAAGGTCTTACTTACCCTTTCCAGCAGATAAAAAGTCTTTATGCATCTCAGCACCCAGCACACTATCTGGAAAGAAAGCTGTGCAGCACGCTGCTCTGAAATGGATCCGCACCTTCTTAGCTGCTGCTTCTGCTCAGGCTGCCATGATGATATTCTTCATGGTTCTTGCAGAGAAGGAAAATCACTGTTTCCCATGCAAGCTCAGGGCTTAGCCCCTGGGTCATGTGCCAGAAAGGCCCCTCAGGCCTGCATAGAGGTTGAATCCAGGGCCAAACTTCTTTGGCTGCTGCTCAACACCAGCTCTCCATAAAAGTAGAATTTTAGTTAGAGGCGGATGTAGTTCAGCGGCCCTTTGTATAGTTTTGTTAGCTGATATCAGGTTTTCTCCACCTTTCAGCATAATCAACTGAACAGGAGAAAAAATATTATTTTTTAAAAGTAGATAATGGGAAAGGTATCACACCTGAGGATTCCCTGTTTCTTGAATAAACCAGACCTTTCTAAGACTCACCTCCTTTTAACACCACTTGGTAAGGCAGATTTCTCAGCTGAGCACCCAGACTGGAAAGAAAGAAGCATGTCTCCATATTAAACCCAACACAAACTATACCTGTGAAGACAAATACGTAATTTAACCAGCAGTATCTACACCTTGTCCTCCAGACACCTCTACAGTTAACTGAAAAGCTCTCCTCTCCCCAGAGCTGAAATTACTCTTCTAGCCTGCTGCAGAGCCTGCTTAGTGCCAGCTACTCCTGCCTCCCGCTTGAGGAGTGGGCACACCTTCAGCCACGTGTCAAAGCCCTTTATCACCAACCTGAAAGAGCCACAACATGATAAGGTTGAAGCAAGATATTTGAGGCTTCTAGTGGAAATTGGGTGACCACATCCTCCCCGTGGGTTGGCAACGTTGGCCTGAGCTTAACAGAGCTGAGAAGAGATGTTCTCATACAGCAAAGGAAAGAACATGTGAAAACCCTGAGTAAGCATTCAACAAGGAGAGCACCCATATTAACATATTTTACAGCAACGTTAACAGTAGTTAGTAATTAGTACTTCCCAGTCTGCACAAGAGTGCCAGCAAGGAAGTCCAGTAAAGTATTACAGTCTAACAACATTTCTCTCATCTCCATATCAGGTGGATACATAAATCTAATACAATATAAGTAGATTGAACATTTATCAGTATACTGTGGCACAGCTCTGTACAGCTATCAGTGGTTACACTCCACCCCTAAAGAGGACTGCTCTGTGGAGACTGAATTGAACCTGTGACTGCTGTTTAGGCATCACCACTTCAGAATGGCAGTGTGAGCACGAGCACTACAAACCATCCTACATCCCATTCTTCCTACTCCTTAGACGTTGCCAGACTCAGGCAAAAAATTCACCCCTCCAGTGGGAGAAGCTGCCTTGTGAAGGGCTGGTCTGGTCTCACCACTGAGCTTCCACACTTCCAGGGCTTGCAGGTGTCCAAGGTTCTGAGGTGGGAGCGTGCAGTGTGTTCTCAAAGACAGCAGATATGTAACTGCTATTGGCCTCATGCTGCATGGGACCACCTGCTCTGAAACTACCAACTACTCTGCTGAGACAAGGATATTTCCAGCAAAACGTTTCTATACACTGGGGTTTGGACTCTAACAGCTTTCATTAAATAAGCANGGTTGATTGTGCATTCTCTGGCTATGAGAAACATATTCTTTCCCCCCCTTTGCCTCCCCCCTTCCCCCTCCCTGCCACCCAAAAAGGCGGGGAGTTAAAGGAACGTAGCTTGGGTCGTATCTCCAATAGAGCTGGCACAGCACTAAACATTGGCATTTCATCAGTCCCTGCCAGACTATATAAACAACTGTTTACACAAAAGTGAGGATCACCCCATTCTTACAAAAGCCATGAATAGCTCCAGAAGTAACCCGCAGTTACAAAGGAAATAAAAGGTTCTTATTTTCAAGTTATTTGCCAGTTGCATAGACTATTTGATCAAAAGGTTTTCCTTGCCAACCGACTGGCGACTTTTCTATGGTGCCACTTCAGAACATTTGTTTGGTGATAACAAACCTTTGTTATTAACAACTTATCCAAACCCGCAGGTAGGAAGAGATAAACTGTGCAAATAAAGGGGTATCACACACAGCCAGTACAGCTAAAGTTATAAAACGTACTTTCCCCTGAAATAGTCATAAAAAATGGAGGGGTTAACTGTAATAGTTCAGAGACTGCTCAAATCAATGAAATTCACCCCAGCACAGAAGACTTAACACTCAGACCACCACTGAGCCTTAAAAGGAATTTTCTCAATACACAGGCCAGGAAGTGTCTGGCTTGACAGGGAAAGGTGCTCTACATGCAGCAGCCTCCAACTGTCTTGCAGACCCAGTCTGAAGACAACATCAACAGCTTGTTGATTGTGGCTGGCTTCAGAGCTTATGAGCTTTGTGAAGCTGAACACAGATGTGCCTGTAGAGAGAACGAATCCTTCCTGGGTCGGTCATGGGATCTTCCCTCTGAAAACCTCATCCGTCAACTCCGAGTAGCAGAGTATGCCAGGGTGATGTTTTGAATGAAGCCACTCCCCAGACCAATATTTCCCCTGATATTCTGGAGACAGTTATTTTAAAGACTGCAAATCACTGCTGGCTTTGCTCTGTATTAAACATCCAAGAGCAGGCAGATGAAACAGTAAAGAAAGAAAGCCACTCTAGAAAACAGCTTATGTATTTTTTTGCACTTGCTGCAAAAGGAATTCTGTCATCTCACAGATGTTTCTAGATAGCAACAGCCTTTTCACCTTTTCCCTAGTGCATCACGTGCTGGTCACAGTTTTATAGTTTTGTTGCTAGCAAGTTCAAGAAATCGGTATTTTTATTGACCATATTGTCTTGTCACACAGTACTAACCCACCAATGCAGTTATCACTCAATTCAAGCCTTGTTATAACATCCCTTCAAAGTAAGAAAGCACATGCTTTTGTTGGCTTATACCCAGATACATGCAAATTTATGCAAACACATGCAAATACACGTCTGCTTTTTTGTCAGCGGATGTTGACAGGTTTGTAGATATGATGTAGTGAGAAGCAATAACAAAATAGCAGAGAGTAGGGCTGAGAAAGTCAAGAAGATCATGGCATTTCTTAAGAGCTTTTGTCCAAGTCTGCTAAACAGTTGTTTAAACAGTCCAAGTCTGTGAGATTGACAAGTGCTTTAGTAAACCTCAGCTAGTCAGTGGGTAATGAAGGAAGTTACTGCAATGATTTAAGACGTCTGCTCTTCATCTTATTATTCAGTCCTATTACAAAAAAATAACTTGCGCAACATTGAGAAATCAACAAACTATAATTCAGAATGTGTACTGAAGATGAGACACCCTTTGTGAAAGGGTTGTCAAAACATGGCTTTCACTCCCTTCGATCCTATTAGCCCAGCAGAGATACTGTTGCTGGTTGATTGCACAGCAATTCACAAATCATTTCACAGAAAGAATAAGAAGAATCTATTAAAATTCCCCTTAAATAAGAATGGGAATAGGAGAGCACTTACCACATTGCACTCTGACCCCGCTGTGTACAGGCCTACACAGCTCAATGGTTTCCTACCCTGTCCATGCCTAAAAGCTGTTGAAGACCCAAAGGAAGCCTCTGTCTCCTACACAAGCACTAGCTCAGGTGAGGGTTTAGCTCTGCACTCTGAGGTGCTTCCAGAGCTATTCTTTGCCATCAGAGCTAGAGACTTGGATTGGCTCAGAAGGCTCAAAGAGGAATCCCTTCACTGGGAAGCATGCAGGAGCCACACAAACCTGTGCTGCTGAGAACCTGTTCCAAGTACTTGCTTTTACAAGCATCTGTTTTCACTTCTTGGGGTCGGGTGAGAGACTGTGGCAATAGATGCTGCTCCAGCATTCTTCCACAAAATGTTAAGAAATGGGGTAGTAGCAGCTTGCAGGAACCCTCACTTGGAACTCCTCAGTTCAGATATCTGTTCACTCAGGTGAAACAGAGCTGTGGGTGACACCTCAGGCTGACTTGATCTCTTCCATCCAGTCTTTTGCCTCCCCTCAGGTTCCTGCATTCCCAGGCTAGCAAGAACAATGAGGGTAATTGTGCATCACAAAGGCTTNTGCTCTGAAACTACCAACTACTCTGCTGAGACAAGGATATTTCCAGCAAAACGTTTCTATACACTGGGGTTTGGACTCTAACAGCTTTCATTAAATAAGCAGCTTTGTCCTCCATCCCTTGCAGCCTCTTCCTACTTCTCTGCTACTCTTCCTCCAGTTCTTTTGCAATCCCCCATGCCAGGGACTGCAAACATGTTTTAGACACTGTTCCAACTCCACATCAATAGCTGCAGGTGACACACACAGTGCAAGTAAAAGCTTGCTTACTGTTGACACAGTGATGTCTTGTGGACACAAGAAAGGTAANAGGGGTTAACTGTAATAGTTCAGAGACTGCTCAAATCAATGAAATTCACCCCAGCACAGAAGACTTAACACTCAGACCACCACTGAGCCTTAAAAGGAATTTTCTCAATACACAGGCCAGGAAGTGTCTGGCTTGACAGGGAAAGGTGCTCTACATGCAGCAGCCTCCAACTGTCTTGCAGACCCAGTCTGAAGACAACATCAACAGCTTGTTGATTGTGGCTGGCTTCAGAGCTTATGAGCTTTGTGAAGCTGAACACAGATGTGCCTGTAGAGAGAACGAATCCTTCCTGGGTCGGTCATGGGATCTTCCCTCTGAAAACCTCATCCGTCAACTCCGAGTAGCAGAGTATGCCAGGGTGATGTTTTGAATGAAGCCACTCCCCAGACCAATATTTCCCCTGATATTCTGGAGACAGTTATTTTAAAGACTGCAAATCACTGCTGGCTTTGCTCTGTATTAAACATCCAAGAGCAGGCAGATGAAACAGTAAAGAAAGAAAGCCACTCTAGAAAACAGCTTATGTATTTTTTTGCACTTGCTGCAAAAGGAATTCTGTCATCTCACAGATGTTTCTAGATAGCAACAGCCTTTTCACCTTTTCCCTAGTGCATCACGTGCTGGTCACAGTTTTATAGTTTTGTTGCTAGCAAGTTCAAGAAATCGGTATATTTATTGACCATATTGTCTTGTCACACAGTACTAACCCACCAATGCAGTTATCACTCAATTCAAGCCTTGTTATAACATCCCTTCAAAGTAAGAAAGCACATGCTTTTGTTGGCTTATACCCAGATACATGCAAATTTATGCAAACACATGCAAATACACGTCTGCTTTTTTGTCAGCGGATGTTGACAGGTTTGTAGATATGATGTAGTGAGAAGCAATAACAAAATAGCAGAGAGTAGGGCTGAGAAAGTCAAGAAGATCATGGCATTTCTTAAGAGCTTTTGTCCAAGTCTGCTAAACAGTTGTTTAAACAGTCCAAGTCTGTGAGATTGACAAGTGCTTTAGTAAACCTCAGCTAGTCAGTGGGTAATGAAGGAAGTTACTGCAATGATTTAAGACGTCTGCTCTTCATCTTATTATTCAGTCCTATTACAAAAAAATAACTTGCGCAACATTGAGAAATCAACAAACTATAATTCAGAATGTGTACTGAAGATGAGACACCCTTTGTGAAAGGGTTGTCAAAACATGGCTTTCACTCCCTTCGATCCTATTAGCCCAGCAGAGATACTGTTGCTGGTTGATTGCACAGCAATTCACAAATCATTTCACAGAAAGAATAAGAAGAATCTATTAAAATTCCCCTTAAATAAGAATGGGAATAGGAGAGCACTTACCACATTGCACTCTGACCCCGCTGTGTACAGGCCTACACAGCTCAATGGTTTCCTACCCTGTCCATGCCTAAAAGCTGTTGAAGACCCAAAGGAAGCCTCTGTCTCCTACACAAGCACTAGCTCAGGTGAGGGTTTAGCTCTGCACTCTGAGGTGCTTCCAGAGCTATTCTTTGCCATCAGAGCTAGAGACTTGGATTGGCTCAGAAGGCTCAAAGAGGAATCCCTTCACTGGGAAGCATGCAGGAGCCACACAAACCTGTGCTGCTGAGAACCTGTTCCAAGTACTTGCTTTTACAAGCATCTGTTTTCACTTCTTGGGGTCGGGTGAGAGACTGTGGCAATAGATTGCTGCTCCAGCATTCTTCCACAAAATGTTAAGAAATGGGGTAGTAGCAGCTTGCAGGAACCCTCACTTGGAACTCCTCAGTTCAGATATCTGTTCACTCAGGTGAAACAGAGCTGTAGGTGACACCTCAGGCTGACTTGATCTCTTCCATCCAGTCTTTTGCCTCCCCTCAGGTTCCTGCATTCCCAGGCTAGCAAGAACAATGAGGGTAATTGTGCATCACAAAGGCTTCAGCATTTCAAACAATACCTTTGTACAGAACCTAACAAGAAGCATGTCTTAGAGCAGTATTTCTCAACCGTTGATAGTCAAACTACCATCTTGTGTTCTGTCACTGTCATGGGTTTCTGCTGCAGCCAAATCAAAGGCTGGCTGTACTTTGAACATTTGCTTATTTCTGTATCATCCATTTGCTTTGCTTGCCTCCTTGCCTGCAAGCAATACTTGAGGTTTATTAGTATTGTTTGATAACAAAATAAGAGTTTTCAGCTATTTGAAAACTCATCTTCTGGTATCTTACATGCTATTTATGGTCCACAGATTGAGAAACACCATCATCCCACCTTGGTTTAAAGACTAGGAGCAGGGAGACATTGGTTAACCACCCTCACAGTTTTTCTAAGATGCTTTGTGCAATTAGCAAGCCAAAGTTGAAGCCATTCCAGAAACTGCAGGCCACTTAAGATTTGGCATTTCGGTGACAGGAAATGAACGCAGATGCAACTTTCCCCTTTTTCAGCAAGTGCCTAACCTGCAAAAAAGCGTAGAAGTTCATAATGTACCATCTGAAACTGTGCATGCAGACACCCCGATACCTGCATACACACACTTACATACTTGTATATGGGTAACTAAATACACATATAAACATACTGGAGACCACAATGAGATCCAGAAGCCTTTTCATATCTGTAAGCATGAAACCCAAATGTCCCTTGAGATTTGCTGCCATTATGTGAAAGAACTACACATTGATACCTCTCCTCAGATGTGTTTGGAGTACCAGCTAATGTCTGCTCTGTCTTCCTTGATTATGGATTTACAGAAGTGGGGAACCTACTTCAGTAGTTTCAGGCCTACACCACTGCAAGGTCAGACCCTCGTCACACGACTTGTCCTCACTGTTCTCCTGGCAATGACAGGCAGCTGCAGCATGTACAGATGTGTTAGGAAGCAGCAGAAAGATGGAGCATGTACCTGATCACCAGCTTTTCCAGAAGGAGCCATGTGGATTGGCTGATCGTTGTCTAAGTTTCGGATGCTTGGGTCTGCCCCGTGGTCGAGGAGCAACTGGACAATTTCTTTCTGGTTCTTGTCATGAGGCAATGCAGCTGCCATGTGCAAAGCGGTGTTGCCATGTGCCTAACACAGAAGAAAACAAATTAAATAGAAACCTCCTGGTAAGTTGTGCCACCTACTCAGAATTAGAGACTCATGAAATAAGAGCTGAAGAAGCTTCACATGATTACTTATGGGGAGGTGAGGGAGTATTCCTGCTCTGTTTCTCCCATGTGCGGCTGCTCATGCAGGAGATTTGTAGTTTTAGATTCTTTTCTCCGACAGAGTACGATAAACTGGGGGTCTTTGAGACTTTGGGTACCACTAACAAATAGTCCTGTATCAGCAAGATTCCTAATTGCTGTGCAATCTGCTAAGACCTTGTGTGCAACCCCTCATGTAAGCAGAGACCCGATGAGTTACTTGAAAAAGAGAAGGGCAGAGGTCATGAAACATGCACATTTATCCAGGAGAAACAATATGAACTACTTAACTGGGAAACGTTTAAGTCAGTCGAAGGGACACAAAACACGTTATGCAGTGCTATCCATCATATATGGGCTATGCAAGGATCGACAGTAGTAGATTCATTTTTACTTCCAACATCTCCATTATTCCCTTTTACAATCACTTGAAACTGTCAGAAAGTTGCTAAGAAACCTTGACAAAAGTGAAAGGCAGACCAAATAATATATAGGTTACACGCAATGTTCAAATACAACTCTTGGATATTAGGCATCTTTGACTGTGTGAATCCTCCCAGGCCAACAAAGAAATTAAGAAGAGGTGCTTTGAAAGACTATCCTGGTGGTCCAGCAGCCAGAGGTCCAGCAGCCCATGTCCCTCAGTGACTTTGTGTACTGTGGACCAAACAGGCTTGCAGGTGGCTTGGCTCTGCAGCAGACAAAATCACACTGGACTCCAAATGTTCTCCTAGTTCATCTCCAGAGTGCTGAAGGTAAGGCTTGGCTTTATTTTCACGGCACTGTCATTAAGAAGAGTCCTCAGGCCAAGGGCCTACTTGATAATATACGGACTCCAGCTTCTTCAGTAATGGGATTTGCACAGAAACCATAGATAAAGTTTGTAGTGAAGCCACTGGAGGGCGCAGGACAAAGCACGCTGCATTCTGCTGCAGGAAAGCTCTGGCATCACCAGACCGTGTAGGAATCTGTGCCCCTGCCTAGTCAGGTATGACTGGTAACGGTTTTAAATGAGAAAAAACTAATAAGCAAATGCGTAAGGCAAGGTATTTTTAGTCTGCAAGAAGTCTCATTTAGGCAGCTGTATATTTTTCTCTCAGAAAGGATCATACATTGTCGTGAACTTGGAATGGTTGGATGCAAATTGCAACACGTATCCCAGTTGTTAAAAGACATACATACGATTTTCAGGTCCTATTTAACACTGAGATATAAGGGACGATGAAGCATCAAAAAAAAAAAACACAACAAAAAAAAAAAACCCAACCCACAAAAAACAAAACCCAAAATCTTAACAGCTGTTCTCAGACAAGATATTTTTTACAAGCCCTGAACAAGAAGATCCTTGTCAATTTTATCATCCCATGGAGTCAAGGGATCGTTACAAGCTCTTTACAAGACTGCTTGTTAAAATGGAAACATCAGCATTTATTTGGTGCATCTTTGTAGCAACAGCACTTAGTGGCCTCCAAATCCAGGAAAACAAGGCAATCTGGAAGCCTCTCATTGACTTTAATCGGGCACACATGAGACAATGGTGCAGAGCAGCAATATGTGGGCTCTAGGAATCCTTCAGGTGAAAAATACTTCAAAGGCCTCAATGCTTTTTGCATTGTGAAATCCACAAGGAAATGGATTTGAAATGAGACAACCACAGCAAGCAGTGAGTGAGCCACTGAAGCCAAAACATGGACTCCAGCATGCCTGTTTTCTTGTCTTCTTTACACTTGGAAGAGTGAAAAAACCAGGATTGGTATCGGACAGCCTTGCCATCATATTTCTAACTGCCCCAGACAGCTCACCAGCACAACTGAGGACTTTGAGTGATCCTATCACAGCAGGAAGCTCTCACAAGATTGTGATCAAGAGACAACAGCAGACTCCCATGGACAAGCTAGCACCTGCCTAATGGGTCTTAAAGATACAGAAAGAATGCAGTGAAAAGACAGCATAGAGCCCTTCGCTGTATGGGAAGAAAGAAGCTCAATATTATTACCCACATGCACAAAGCAAAGCATGTTTCCGCCAGTCCAACAGAAAACTGTAGGGGGGGGAAAGTGAAGCTGCCCAGTACCTGCTTCCTCTGTTAAGCAACTGAATTGACAGAAAACATTTGATTGATTTCTGATGGACACAGGCATGTGGATGCTCTAGTGAGTATAAGCAGGACTAAGAGACTGAAACTGTTGAACAGACCCTCTCAAAACAGGGATCCCTAGCCTGGTCCTCCGCTTTCTGTCCTTTACTCCTCAAGGTCACCCTTCTGCAGAAGCACCCAGAATCACCCACTTAGTCACGCTGAGAGGGGGCAGCTCTGGCCGATGGTGCAGAGCGATGTCTCAGCTAAGGCAAAGGAATGTCAGGCTTTTTGTTTAGGAGGATGGGTGAAACTGATACATCTGCAAGATAGTGTCACTGCTTGGTATCTGCTCAGAGGTGAAGTATGGGGCAGCAAGGGTGACACAACAGCAGCACTGAGAAGGTTCCTAGCTTGCTTTGTACATCCTAGGAATAGCTCTGCTTCCAGAAACCCCACACTGAGGAACGAATGTTAGCAAAAATTCCCCTCAGTAAGCAGGGTTGTATAGAGTGCCAAAAGTGGGCCCTCAAGCCCTGAGAGTCAGAGGCCGTCTACTTGCCGCAGTGCCTAGGCTCCTGCATGCTCAGCAAGGATGCTGCCTGACATCAAAGAGCTGTTTTCCCCATGCTCAACCTGCCTGCCAATGTGAGCCACTGGTTCACTGCCTGTGGCACATGTCTGTTAGTGCTCCTGGGAGCTGTTTGGGTTTGGTCAGCCCTGTGAATATTTTGACATTCCAGGCTCAAACTCGCAGGCATCCATCACAGCAGCCAGTTTGCACCCAGGCACAAGCAGAGCCAGAAAACTTGCAAATAACACTTAAGGCAGAAAGAGTCACCACCTCCCTAAACTGAAATAGCTTTGTCCTTCCTATGGATGGCATCTTTGACAGGAGAGATTACTCAATACGTGGCTACCCTAAACTGCTGTCTGTCATTATTATATTGCTGCCAATAGCAAACCATTGCATCATTGCAGATCTCTTTTCTCAGTCTTCAGCCTAAGGTAATAAAGTTCACGTTCCTCCTCTAGTAACCACTTCCCATATCCTTCCTCTTCCCTGGTTATCTTGCACTCTCGTTCTGTAAGCCTGCTGGAGAGAGGCCTGAATTTCACGACACAGCTCAGTGTTCGAGCCATTTGTTGTTCTTGCAGGTGACGTACCCGTTTACTGTAAAATTCAGTTTAATTATAAAAAAAAAAAAAAAAAAGGAAAAAGAAAAAGAACTTCAGATTCACAAACTGTTGCTCTTTCCCTCCAGAAAAAAATGGTGTATTGGAAGAGAATAACTCACAGATTTTCTAACGATTCTGTGTGCATGCAGCCTCCCACCGCAGCACAGCTCTTGTGCTGCCCTCAGTATCTCTGTTGCCTGTGGATGCGCACACAAACCTTGTCCATGCATGGCCTGACTCACCTTGTTGTTGACAAAGTCCTTGGACTTGAAAGCATTCAGCTCCAAAAAGTATCTGAGCAAGGAGATGTTCCCATCCTGGACTGTATAATGAAGAACTGTCTTGTTGCTTTTTACATCCTATTTAAAAACAGGAAAATGGAACAAAGTAAGAAATGTTCTGTGGAACAACCTGAAAATATTATATAAATCCATAGTAGAAAAGTCCAGGCCAGCTGTGCAGCTGATGTAGAGCACCTCCTTCCTTTCAGTGGTCCTCTTACTGTCCAGTATTTGCTTCAGGCTTCAAGAAAGTAACTCCAAATGGCAGCAACTAACTCTGCATGCAGTCACTTCAAGGGAAAACAAGCTTGGTCCTTCTATCAACAGTTCATTCTTTCTCCAATTCCACAGCTTGAGCATAGCATAAGCATCAGGCAGGGCAGGGCAGAGTTCCCATACAAACAGCAGAGGTAAATGAACTGATCCCTTACCCGGCTGTAGATGGAGGCTCCTGTCTGCACCAGGAGGTGGATACAGGACTCCAGCTCTTCACTCTGGTGCTGAAGATCTTTCTGCTGCTCCTCTGTCAACTTCTGGCAACCCTGCTCCCGAAGTAGGGCATTGTGGGCCAGAACGGCACAGTGGAGTGGGGTATGGCCTGGAAAACCAAGTATGGGAGGAAGATACCGATGTACAGAGAGGAAGTGAGGGCCGGTGGGAGAGCGTATGCATCCCTGCACATGTGTTGTTGAGTCACATGCCCTTCTCTGGTTTCAGAGGTACCATATAGGTTTTATAGACACCTTCTGGGGCACTCCAGCATGTGCACGGTTCCAGTTGTGCCACTGATTCAATGGGCATTGAATCATCAGCACCATTGAATTCTGTGGCATTTGAGCACCTTGTGACAACTCACCCCTGGGCAGTTTCTGAGGCCACTCTGGCCTCCTAGCATACCACCAAACACCACTGCACATCAGTCAGTGACACAGTATGTTTTTTTCATTTTTTTTATATCCCTATAAAATACTTGTAAAAAGGGTTTTTACCTTCAAAATCTTTCATTTCTAAATCAAGTGCGAAACCTAGTGACAGTATAACCTAGAAGCAACAGAGATATGGAAAAGTTCAGGTCAGTAGAATACTGTCCAAGGCAAAACCCAGTCAAAATTAACAAAATTTTAAAACAAACAAATCATAATTATCTGATTGCTTCTTTAACTACAAACTAAGCCCTTATTTGACACTAGATTTCAGTGCTGTGAATCTATTTCCTAACAGGGACGCTCAGGGTTACACAAGATGTTCCCTAGTGCCCTAAGCCTCTCCTAAGTATAGTATCCTTTTAGATTCTCCCTTCAGAACAGTAAAATTAAGTCGCTGTCCCCAGTTGAAGAGTGCTAGCCTCCTCGCTTCCACAATGGATTAAGCAAAGGCACCAGTAACACCGATTTGTATTTATTCTGAGTTATTCTTAACAAGGATAAATAAAAATTTCCCCTTGACATGTGCAGCCAAACTTTATTCCCTTAAGGTTTGCTGACATTGGAAATTCTCAGACTAGTTTTATTTACTTTCTCTTTTCAATGTGCAGCAGATGTGCAGCATTGTGACAGGTTAAAAACACAGCTTGTTGCAATGCCTGCAGCAATGAGGATGCAGAGCCTATAAATGACATGAAATAGTGATCTGCAGATGAGCATTTCTTGGATTTAGCAGAGAGGAAAGATTTTTAAACTCTTTATCTTAAGAAAATTATAGATTCTATGTGATGCAGCCAAGTAGCTCCTTGTCTATATTCTTACAGATAATGCATTTCTTGCTCTTGATCGAATAAAGCAAGTTAGTTGTTCACATCCTGGCTGAGAATGTTTGCAGTGCAGCAACTCATCCAGAACCTCAAACAAGTTAGACAAGGAGCAAGACAGAATCCTTCTGCTCAAAGATTATCCAGAACGGTTAGGCTTGTGCTCTCTTTTTATAACAATAACATACTGATCAAATATTGACAAGTAGCTCCAAGCTGCCTCATGATTAGAGAGTAGACTGCTAATCCATTAGAAAAAACAATCCAAACGACCAACCAAACGGGTGATCTCTAAAGCATTTCATGGGCTTGGCCGCACTGAGAAGCAAGCCTGAGTGCATATTCCCTTTTT
This sequence comes from Thinocorus orbignyianus, assembly GCA_013400375.1. Lineage (NCBI taxonomy): Eukaryota > Metazoa > Chordata > Aves > Ciconiiformes > Thinocoridae > Thinocorus > Thinocorus orbignyianus. Next base: position 238,652 of record VXBW01001033.1, on the reverse strand, counting down.
ATGTCAAGGGAAAAAAAACAACTCCAAAAAACCTCAAAACACATACCGCCAGAAGGCACTCTGGGAGGCTTTGCTGGAAAGCATCTGAACACAAAACTTTTCCCCAGTGAATGAAACACCTGTTTTCCAAAGAACTCGCAATGTTACACATTAACAGCCTGCACATGACTCAACACAGGGCACATGAAAGGCAGAGTTAACAAATAGTGGAGACGGACTGCCAGCATGCCAGGTACCCCCTGGCACTTCCACTGACGCATCCCTCCTTCTGAGAGGACTCTGTGCCCTGCCCTCAGGTAAACTCATCAGCAGCCACGCTGCTGCAACAAAACTCTGCATTGAAACTGCCTGCACTCTCTCATGACACGAATGAAGGCAGGCACATCTTATAAATTCCATTTTATGGCCAATAGCTAAGCATTTAAGAGTATGTTTCTCTCCCATATTATATACTCACTTCCAAAAATTCCCACAGTGCCTTTTCTAATATGCTAATTTGCTCTTCAGGGCTGTTACAGCCTGGCTGGCACACAGCTGATGTAGACCCTGTCTACAGAAAGATGCATGAAGCAATAGGGAAGCGAAGATCTGGTCGTGTAAGTTGTGAAAGTTCTGGTAGTTTCTGGCCACACAGGAGTATATAGTTTCTCTTGTGCCCTGGAAAATTTTCTCAGTGGATCTTGGTCTTGCATAAAATCTGAAAAATGTGTCTCAGTTTGAAGGCTGTGCCCATGCTGGCTCTGTAGGGTCACATCTGCTCTCTCTTCAGCTGGCTTGAGTCTGATCACAATTCATTGCTCCCATCTGGATGACAATGGCATGAGGAAGGGAGTCTCACACTGGTGTTCTTGCTCCCTCTCCTCACAACCTACAGAGGCCTGCAGCCTCCGAGGAAGCATCAGTACAACACTGGAGCCTCAAGCCAGAGCAAGCCCACCTTGCCTGGCCTGCTATCAGCAAATGTACAGCTATGATCTGCAGAAAGAACTTATTTTCCCCCACAGACGGGCTAAGGCCATTTCCTCTGTACCAGGAGGCTGATATTAGCTGCAAGCATGCTCCTGAAACAGGAGTAACCTGGGAAGTCGATTTGTGACACAATGGAAAAGGAAACTTTGGTCAGTTTTCGTTGCTTACTGACCTCTTGTCTTCTAAGAAAGTTCTTTGAAGACTTTGAGACTTTGAGATATTGAGACTTTATTGTATAGGCTTATATTGTTAGCCATTAAAAGCATAAAAGTTGTTCCTACCTGAAGAACTTGGGCATACCCGTATGTTGCAGCAAGATGTAAAGCTGACTGCCCTTTGTTGTCTACAGCATTGACATCTGCTCCTGCCTGGATCAAATCATAGACAATAGCTGGTTGCCTGGCAGTGACGGCCACCAGTAGAGGAGTCTGAAAAAAGCAGCACAGCAGGTAAAATGTGAGAGTCTAGACACAGATACTATCATTAAAAAGGGACAGGGAAAAGCAGTCTGGGCTGGTTGGTATTCAGAATCTCAAGGATTATGGTGCATAAGCCAAAAACACCTCACAGGCAGGTTTTCCATCCAACATATTAGTACCCATGGTGTCATGAGATGGGGGGCATTTTGCTGCTTCTGTTAAACTCCCCCTAGTGTTCTATGGCCCTGATTTGGATGACAATGAAAGCCCAGCGTTTTTTAAACACTGTTTATGTTGGGTGCAACACCCTTAGCATAAATCTGTTGTTCATAAAACCTTTGGCCTCAGGCTCCACTGCCAACATATACATATTTCTGGACCAGTGTTATCTTAGATAACTCTATGAACCATGAGCTGAAAAGAGAAAAAGGTTGTTCTCATCCCACCTAATTTTAGGATCCTGCCAGAGGCATCTAACAAGGCAAGTCAATGCCCAAGGCTACTTTAGCAGTAACAGAGACACAGAGCTCGGTTTTACAGGGCATCAATTGCTGTCAGTCATACAAAGCCCATGACCATCCCAAACACTGCTGTTTGCAGGAGAAAGTGATCCATATTACCTTTCCTCTGTGTTCCTTGGCATCAAGTCTTCGCAGCAGTTTCATGCGCTCTGCAGCTGCCAACGTATACGCCCTCATACCTTTAGCTGCATAAATATGTAGAATTCTAAGACAGTAAATAAAGATACTGATCACTGCTTGGCCTTGAACCACCCCTGGAGCAAACAGTTCTGCAGGGTAGCATAGCCACTTTGGGGGTTTTCTACCCAGTGTTCCACAAAACCATGCATGCCATAAGCCCCATAGAGCTTAATCTTGCAAGCACCCACTCCCATGGAAAGGCCTTCCTACCTCAAAATAACTGCAGCTTTCAAGAGCCCTCAGCACTTCTGAGCTCTGGTATGCTGCCTCCTTTCCACTTCAGCACTTTCTCTCAGGTGAGATTCACCCTTGTGCTGGAAGGTATCGAAGTCCTCCACAAAGCCTAATGTTGGGGCCCAGAGTACCATACGGTGTATACATATCATTTGTTGGGGTGACACAACCTTTTATGCATCGGTGATATCTCACCAGTCAGGGTAACAAACAGTCTCTTCCAAATAGTGTATTTGTAAACAGCCTGTTAAGCCCTACTTCTTTATAAAAGCTACTAGTGACAGGGACCGTGTCCTTATCTTGTGTATAAGACAGAGTTGTCAAAATCCACAGCAGCTACGGGCTTGCCGGTGAGTCGGCCCTTAGCCACGTGGAAAACACTCCACTGCTTCCCTTCAGTTGCCTGGCTGTATGGCAGAAGCTGAAGATAGTGAAACAGAACTATTCACCACTTCCATTCCATTCACCAGGTTCTATTTACAAGGATGCTGGGCATGCACAGGTAGCTCTGCAATTCCCCTTTGCCTGAGGAAATCATCCTACAGGCAGTTGTACCAGCCCCTGGGTTCATTTGGCTCCAGACAGCAGCATTTGATACTTTGCAGTCAGAAGGTGGTAGTCAGTCAGTTCTTTCCTCAGGTACTTTTGTATCCCAGAGCCATACACCTTGCAATTTCAGAAAGTAGAAATGCAACTTTACGGCTAGGCTGATTTTCAGTCAAGCTCAAGCATTAGTTATGGCTGCAAACTCACACATCCCCAGGGATGTCAGCAGAGGGTAACAGTGATTGAACTAATATCTGAACTGCAGGGGTACTTCTGTAAGGACTGCTGGAGTACACAGTGCCTCCAGGCCATATCTGGATCATGAAGCTCCTCCTTAGTCTGCCTTAACGCACAAAATTAGCAGAAAGTCTAACAATTAATCTGTGGTTCTAGCCTGTACATATGTTCTTGAACTAATTGATTGCTAAACCAATGCTGGGTTACCCTTCAGGATAGGAAATAAAACACTTTAGGCATATGAAAGTTACTGTAGATCTTTATTGAAAGAGATTTTGTCTTTTTCTAATCAGAACAACCCAGAAAGAAATTCTGAAACAGTTAATCATTGTTTTATATTCACACACAGAATTTACATGCATTGGAGTGAAAGAAATTTAAAAGCAATCTTAGCAACCACAGGCTTGATTCACAACTGCATTATCCCAGTTTTCCCTACTGAATGTCTTTGTACTCACAAAACTGGAGTAAGCAGTGGTGAACTAAGCTGCTTCTAATTAATTTCTTTGCTGGGTTTTTCTGCAAATGTAAGCCACTAATTTCAATGCACCTGAACTACTGCTAGTTTCAAACAACTTTATGATCACTTACAAGATCTATTACTTATGTCTTCCAGATTTGTCAATATTAAGTAACAAAATATGCTTTGGAAGTCCTCAAGACTTTCAACCTGAGCTTTAAACCTCACTCAGGCATAAACTGTAAGGTCACTTAAAATATTGCCTGGGTGACAACTGGAGTGCTGGACACCAGATAATAATCAGTGCAATATATTATTTTGCAGTTAGTCTTGCAAATAATAAAATCACCTAAGGATCCTGGGCTTTAGAAAGCAGAAAAACCCAGAGAAATTGTGTTCACCAGCTAAGAGCCCCTTTTTATTAGGAAAACAATAAACAGAGTTAGAAGGGGATATATCTCCTGCAAATGTATTTGCCTGTGGCATGGCACTCCTGAACATCAGCAATAATATTTACACTTGTGTCAGACCAAAAAATAAAGCTACTCATTCTCCAGAAAACAAAATCAGAAAGCTACAGAGAAAATGTGTGCACCTGTGGGCCTGCAAGATAACAGCACAGAGAAACCTTCCACAGCAGTAAGGCACAAGAGCAGTCACTAAAGTTCCTTGGCTCAGCAAGAAATCACCAACTTCACAATCAAATGCTAGAGAACAAGTAAAAGTATTGCTGGCTAATAGTAATGCCATGAATTCCTTGTTAGACTGAAATCCAGGGAGACCCTGTCTTCTCAATGCAGCAGTAGAACAAAACTATGCCTTACATTTTCTTATTTTCCAAAGAAGCAATTCAACTTAGGAGAGAAAAATGTCAATTTAGGCCCCCAAACGTTTTCTAGTGGCTTAGATCAGGTAGAGGTTTCTCCACAGACAGGACATAGACACACACAAGGCATTTACACTGAGCCCTGGAAAGGAGTCCTACCAAATTAGGTCTTGCCAATATTTAGAGGCATATGCACCCTCACCAAGTGCTATAGTTGGCCACAGCTACACTATAGTATGTCAATTTGAGATCACGCCCTGTGTCTGAGGATGAAAGTCAGCTCGTGCTAACGCTGAGCACAAGAACTATGCAGTATCAAAAGACTGTCTGGGAGGGGCACCAGGAACTGTAACTGCAGAGAAATCTTGTGCTGGGCCTCAGGACAAAGCAAGCTTCACACAATACACAAGTCATGGCGTGCTAGAGGTGGACACTGAAGTCACAAGTAAAGTTCCCACCCCACCCTCCAGTGTGCTTTTCCTCTGTACTCAAAACTCACTGTGGTACCAGGCAGAGTATTGAGTAGGTGAGGATCAGGCCCCAGATGTGCAACCTAAAGCCCTTCAACAGAGAGAGCGTGGTTTAAAACATACGTATCATTGTCTTCATCTTCTAGAAGCAGCTTCTCAATGGGCAGTGTGCCAATGACTCTTCTGGCATCCTCCAGCTCCTGGGGGGCTGGTTCAGGAATGGAGATCGGCAAGGGTACAAACTGTGGCCCAGAAAGACTGGAAGAGGCCGGCTGGTACTGCAAAGTGGAGGCTGGCAGTGCAGAGAGGGGCTGTGCCCATGGGAAGTATGTGAGAGGTGGTTGTTGATCCGTCACCTCAAGCTGAGGCACTACAGCTGGGGTGGCACTTCGGGACTGTTAAAATCAAAGAGAAATAAACCAAAATAAAACAACTGGCCGGGTGGGGAAGGCAGAGAACACAAACCAACAGACTAAGGATGCTCAGTCTCACTTTTAACATCCCTTTTCCTGTCTCTCTGGGTAAAGCGTTATACTGGTGTGAGAGTTTTCCCACGCTGGCTCCCATGAGAGCGGTGGCTGTGGCTGTCCCAGGTGCTTGCTACCAGTAGCTCACAGTCACGTCAAGTTCCCTCTGAATTTCTGTTCTCACTCCTACCCTCGCTGTAAGCCCATGAGACAGATACACCATGTGCTGAAAACTGTCCTCTTTGACAGTCCATCTTGCAAAAATTGAATGCATGGGGGCAACCTTGCTGCCTCAAGTTGAAGGCAGTTTATTCTGACCTCTGCAACAGTCCATACTGACCAGCCCCTGGCAGCCAAGGCAGGGGCACATTTGAAACATAAGTCCTTCCTCACCAGTGGGGCCACAGGACCCAGGCATGGGCCTTTGCTGATTTGGTGTGTCCGTTTCAGCAGCTGAACTGAAACATCAAAAGGAAAATAAGCTGCTTGGCTTCAATTGAAACAGATTTCTCTGCCCTTCTCCTCTAAGGAAGTGCAAATCATCTTGGATCAGACAAACAGATTTTGTCCAGCCTGAAACCACATGTTCTGCCATGTTTACATGCTATTTTTGCCTTGCTCTTCCACCTTTAAATAGCAATTTTTGAGAAATGTATTGCCAAATCATTTTTCCTGCTCCACCTGGTGGATGAATTTCCTGGAATCCTATTTACTTCTTTGTTTTTCTTTTTTGAGTTTGGAATTAAAAAGTGAAGAACCCCCTGAGTAATGTTCAGATCTCTGGTGGGTCTGTCCCCTAAGTACTCATCCAGACAACAGCATTTATTGAACTTAATGTGCATCCACTCAGTGAACTACTTTATTTCTGCTTCCTCAGGTATTCCAAAGGCAAGCTGAAGAACAGCTCCTCAAGTTGGAAGTGACGGCAACAGTAAGCGTAACATTCCCCATTATCCCTGGGTTGCAAACAGCATTCTCCTACAGTAAATAACTGTTCATAGACATGAACAAACTCAGGGCAGTGGCAGCTGTGCTGCTGACTTGATGAGAGATGACTCATTTCGCAGGACAAAAGCAAGTAATAGTGTATGAGTTAATAACATGGAAAGTCTGGAGGAGTGCAGAGAGCTGGGGAAATGACAGTGAGGTATGCCTGATGGCAGTACAATCACAGCTTTTTATCCTGCTCAAACCATACTAACGTCCAGCACAGTGCAGACAGGTTCAGTGCTAGAACTATCTAGTGTGCATGCAAAGACACACAGCATTAGAGTAATTCAATAAATGATGCTAATTACATCACATCCAGTACCCCCCATGGCTCTTGCTAGAAAGTGGGGAATTTGTTGTCATTTATACCTAGGTATTTTTGACTTACTGCAAAATTGGTAATCAGCGGTTGAGAAGCATAAGTCAGAACAGATGAAGGTCCGACCAGTGTGTAACTGGGACACATAGGCTGAACATACATATCTGTTGTGTAAGGACAGCTGACTGCTTCGTGGGACACATAATCAGGGTAAGTGGTCCACTGAGTTAAAGGCTGTAAGGATGTGGGAGAGGGCTGGGAGATCCAGCCAGAACAGAGTGCTCCTTCATCTGTGACAGGCAAGGCAGAGGAAGGAACATCCATATCAACACAAGGCTGGCCTAAAAAACAGGAGAGGATTAAAGTCCGATTCAGCATAGCCTTCCTTGCAGCAGGGCTGAATAACACTTAGAAAGTCAGGGAAACATTACCCATTGGTGAACAGGAAGGAAGTGGTTGATGGGGCAGAACCACCTAGAAGAGAGAAGAAAAATATCCAGGGATGAAGACCATAAGCATTAAATTCAATCTGAGAAGCACCGTGGGGCAGCACATATTACCTATTATCAGATATTACATCAATTTCAGTGCCTCAACATTCCTACTTGCCTCCACAGATAGGGCAGCACAACCAAGCCTGGCAGGTGCTACACATACCTCCAGAGGTTCAGAGGCCTGACTGCAGTCCATATGTCCCTTCAGCTAAAGGGACATTTAAACAGTATTTAAACCTGGTGTTGCAGTGGAAATTCCTCTTCAGAGAGGAGCCAATCTGCTTCCTCCTGGGGGAACAGAGTAGGCTGAAGCCAACAAGCAGGTAGTCAAGGATGGTTCTGATCTCTTTCTGTGCTCTTGAGCAAGCTGCTCAACTTCCAGGCTACTTTCTGTTCCTAGGGGCTAGATCCTGCCAAGTGCCAAGCACTTTCACCCTTCTGTTAAATCAGTGGTGATTGAAAGTGCTCAGCACCGAAAAGGCACTCCACCTAAAGTAAAGATACATTTAACCATATCTCCAACTAACATGAGGCTGTGTTGCCTTCAAAATGCTTTAGAGATGCAAAGATTTCTTTTATTGCCAAAGTATCGCCAGCTGGTGCCAGGGTTGGTCAATCATTTAGCTACCAAGGAAGAATTTTCTGCCTGTGTTTGTTTTTTCTCCTACCGTTGTAGCTGCCGTTGCACCAGCACTGTGAACATTTCCCCGTTTCCTTCTCAATAGCTCCTTCACTGGCTCTTTCACACGGACACCTTGATAGGGGCGAGGCTGCGGCGGCTGTTCTGGAGCAGAAGCTGAGAACAAAAAAAAATGCAGGTGACATTTATTTTCCTTTCCTGCCATTTGCCCTGAGCCACAATCCTCGTGGCAGCCTGCCTGTCTGCAGGCTCTACTAGTCAATGTGGCTGGAGCCTGAACTCATAAACATTCTGTTCCTAAACCAATGATGTCTTTTGGCCCATACATGACGTCAGATGGCACAGGCTTCCTCTCTCCCCTTGCTGCTTTGCCATCACACGGATCAATCGTAAGGACAACATAACCACAAGTATGCTTGCATTTCCCTCCAGTTGTTAAATACCCAGAAACTCAGCTCCCCCTAGGATTTTTTTTTCTCCTGCAAAAGAGCATTCATAGAAAATTCACAGCACAAGAACTTGCACAGGCCTTGCGTTTGGGATGGTTTGGAAGCTGGAGCTGGCAGTTTCCCTGCTGTGCTGGCAGATGCAAACATCAGAAGCTGTGTCCTATCAGGCACAGCACGTTCTGCTGGGTAAACGGGCGTATTGCTCTAGACATTTACGAAAGCCAGGGAGGACAAAGTATACGGAAAAGGGGTTTCTGCTGTTACACAGAGGGTAACACTCCATTCCTAAAAGCAACAGCTGTCAACATACCTACTCCACCTCCCTTTGGGGAAGTATTTTATACATGAATGAAATGGAAGCAGGAGTAGTGAGCCACATACTCTGAAGCAGGGTGAAAAAGGGCATCCCTCTTCAAAACCTATCAGCCAGGTCAACAAGAACAAAAACAGAGAGAGGCAACAAATATGCTGATTTTCCTCAAACTGTCTCTTGACTAAACCTTTTATTCTGCTGCCTTCAATGAAGTTTCAGTGTGATAATTGTGATGTTCTACTGTTTTTTTCTCCTTAATCCCTGAGCCTGAAATCCTAGTTTCTTCAGGCTATTCAGAAAAATAGCATGTTTATTTTATTTTTCCTGACTCCACTTGTGTGTATCTACTTTATGTTCCTTCCATGCCACTGATCTGCAGAGCAGCAATTTACACCCACTGGAATGACAAACCAGACTGAGTATATCCAACAGGTGCACTATACAGATTGCTTAGTAGATATCTAGGCTATGACATAATTGCTGGGCAGGTTGATACATTAAAAAAGTAGAGATTAGATATTCCAGAGAAATACATTATATTCTGTACTTAGACACAAACTATAAATGCAACCCAAATTAGAAAAGCATCGTCATTCGGAAAACCATTTAACTCATTCCCAGCCTGACACGTATACCTCATAGCTTTTGAGAGCAGGCAGGCGTACGTAAGTGCCATCCTGAACCAGAGGCTCACCAGGGGACCTGGCACACAACACAGTTTTTCAGACAGTTATACTGACAACACAGCTCAGAGCTTACACCCATAAACTCTGCTCTGATTTGAAAACTAAAGCTTACAGCCAGCTAAAAATGCCAGTCACAAAGCCTTGTGACAAGTGAAAATAGAGGAAGCACAGTTTTTCAGAAGCCAGTATTACCCACCCACATTTTACTTCAAGTATTTGGAGGCAATTGATAGCAGAAGAAAACCATAGTATATCAAAGCTCAAGGAGGCCCGGTATTTGTAAAGCCACCGATTGCAGTAGTGGCTACCTGCCCCTTTTTACTGCACTTTGATTTGTAAATACGCTAATTGATAAGTCTCCATTGTGCACATTCTTTGTGGGACATTAAATTGGGTTACTTGCATTCTCATGAATCCTGTGGCTTTGGAAAATCAGTTTACAAAGAGAACTAAGGCCACTTTAATTCTGCATATGAGCATCCACAAGGGCTTTTAATAAATGCAAGTGGTATCAATTTATCTGAGTGCAAACAATAATCAGTACTAAAAAGTGTGGTGGTTTGAGCTGTATTGAGAACTTTGAAAAGGAGCTGAATAGAGGAGGTCTGAAATAAAGACCATCGCAAAGGTGCTTTTGTGGTCTTATATTTATTTACATTTGGAACTCATTTATTTGTACTTTACTGAAAAGCTGTTCACAGTCATTGTCACTGTCCTTTACGCTGCATGAAAACATCAACTCCATCAAAGCAAATCTCAGCTCTGCTACAGATTGCATTAGAGGCAGAACTGTACCTCTTGGGTAGTATCTTACCCCCAAGTCATCACGCTGATTTTTAAGGGCCTCCTTGCAGAATTAGGGTGGGGAAGGATGGCAGTTTCTGGCTCCAAGTTTGGGGGATGGGAAAGAAGAAATTTACTGTAAAAGCTGACAAATATACCTATTCAGAGTTTCCGGTGTAAGCAGAATAACCAAAAAAAAAAAAAGAAGAAAAAAACCCAAAGTCTGCAGAACATATTTCAGTTCCCCCAAGCTGACCTCCAGAAATAAAAATAATGTTATCACAGCTGCTTTTCCACTGTTCAAGTGTGTACTGGGTCTGAGCATTACAGACAAACCACAGCACAATGATTTTTGGCTTCAGAGTACAATTCCTCATAAAGCAAAAGAAACATGTTCATTTAAAAATAAAAGCATTTTGAGAAATAATGACAATGAAAACACCTTCTAAAGGAAGAAGCTGGACATAGGAGCCAGGGTTGCCATAATAAAGAATGAAGCCTGTCTTGGGCCAATATTTTTAAGTTATGAGCTGCGAATGCATCAAGGTCCGTATGCCCAAATTCCACTCAAACAAATGAAAGGTACAGCAGCACTTGTCTTCCAGTGCTCAAGTATCCGCTGCATTCTAGCTTGTCTCATACAATTGAAAGACAACACAAGAGCCATATGCCATTCTTTAATGGACACTGGATCCTGATTTACCACTCCTCTCTGATGTTGAAGCAGTATGGAGCAGCAGAAGCCAAGAAAATAAAGAAAAGAAGGAATCAAATCCAACCATTGCAATACTTTTTTCAGGCAGTCTTACAGATCCATGGTGTGTGTATATGCTCAGGTTCTTTTCATCAATGTTATCACTTACTGTATTTGTTAAATGTCAACAAAAGCCTAACACAAACCTTGAAGACTTTTGAGTAATCTTTCAAAATGGCTGGATAACACAACGTCTAATAGAAAGGTACCAAATGCAGCAGTCTCACTGAGTATCAAGTGACAACAGAAGAAAGTCTATGATGATGTCGGATTCCAGACTGCTCTCCAACTCAGCCTGAAAGCATCAAAACTGCACAGAGAAGGTTGAAGGTTGCCAATTTCAGTGGACTCTGGATGAATATCTGACAACTCCATTAGTGCTGTTGTTAAGGTCAACACACCAGTCTCTACATTAATTATCCCTCTGCCAACTGCTTTCCACCTAGGAAAAAATGTAATTTTTCCTGCTGAGTATAAGTCCAAGCTGTGCTGAAGACAGCAGGCACAGCCAATGTGGATCTTGCTTTGAGGAGCAGCTCCAACCCCAGTTCACAAGTTGATAAGAGCTTTAGGAGCACGCTTCACAAGACCCTTTGCCCAAGGTAAGCAAAACACTGAGCAGACTTATGTGCTGGATGGTAATCATATAAATCCTGGCCTTCAGTTGTTTGTGCTTTGGAGAACTTAAATAGTTGAGAGATGTTCTCAGCATCTCTCATATCATTTTGCACGATATTTGTCATCCTCAGCTATCTGTCAGGACAGTACCTATATGCAGATAGTCTTTTTAAAGACTATTCAGCATGAAATGCAGGTCTGAGTAAAAGATCAGACAGGGAAAGCATAGCAAAATATTGCCAAACAATTAAAACAAGTAACATCAAAATGCATCTTCCTCTACATTTTTATTTAACCACTGCAGATACTGAAGGGAAGATACTGGCAAAACAGCTGTTGGAAGATTGCAGGTATTGAAGCGTGTCAAGTTTCAGATCACTAAACTTCATATTAGCACCACTGGCCTTCACACACACATGAACTGCAGATCAGTTTAAACCTTGATGCCTTCAAACAAGTCAGAATGATTTCCCATCAGGCCAATTTTCAGTTCAAAATACCCTGCTAATCTTTAAGTTTGCACGACTACCTGCCTGCAACAGCAAATGACACACTTGTCACTGTTCAGAAGATTTACTGGGTTTTTTTGCTCACAAGCTGACATGCGATAAGCTTATCAATTGATCAGCATTAACAGTGTAAATATTTTTTCTCTTTTTGTCTTTCACCTCCAGTATGATAAAAAATTGACAAGAAATACAATAGAAAACTTTTTCTTATTTGCAGTAACACCAAAAAGCAAACAATAACTCTTGAATAACAAGAAAAATTTAGATTTCAATTAACAAGCTAGTGAATTTGTTAATCTGTCTTAGATATTGAAGACCAAATTACTTTAGGCAGCTGCTGACAATTTTATCACACATGGTGAACTTTGGCTAATAAAGAAGTGGCTTAGCTTTGTATACAGTAGTTGGATGTTTAGACTCTAATCAAAACCTTTTTAAAGTAAGACATCAATGCCCATTTATCAGGGGATTAAATATTTCATCATGGTTTTCTGCATTTTACATTGGCTTCAGACACAGAACCTTTCAAATATTATTATTTTTGTTAAAGTATTTAAGCTAGTAAAATTATTTTGGGTCTGCTACTGCTTTGGAAATTAATCATGTGATCAGAGCTGCCATCAGAACTAAACCAGCTTGTTTCTGTGATATTGATAATGTTCCACAGTATATCATGGATCACTGAAAAGCACATCAATAAAATGTCATTCTTAACAGCTAGGCAGGCAATCCTTCATACAAGAATTATTTAAACAACCTCCCTTGTACTTCTATGCAGTCTACCTAACCATTCATAGCAGTGGATCAGCAAGGAAAGATGAGGAAATCCAAGTTCAGTTCTTAGCTCTGCTGGGATTGCTGTACAAAGTTGAGGGAATTGGCAGATCTCCGAATCTTATTCAGCTGCCCAAGGGCAAGTGCTTTAATAGAACTGTCAACAACACTTTTCAGTGGTTATAGAAATCCCTGCAAAGGAAGATTTGCCTTCCTTAGGCAATCAGATTCCGCTTGAAAACTCAGACCTTTACAAATCTATATGACAGGGAATAAAACCAGTTCTTATCTCTTCTGGCTTTTTTGTGTTTATACTGCTTTAAGAACAACAACCTGCCAGTCTCCACAGAGGTATTTAGGTGGTGCTGGAAAGGTAATCTGACTGCCTCCATTCTCATGGCAACAGCCAGAACTTGGATGCCTTTACTCTAATCACAACATCAGTACTCATTTGTGCAAGGCAGTAAATAGTGTAATATTTGTTCAGGTCTCTACTCCCTCAAGCATAGCCATCCAGCTGAGAGGCTTAAAGTGCATTGCAGAATGAGGGTTCCCCGTTCACGACCAGAGATGATAAGCCCTGTCCCTATTTGCTGGCCAATTACACAGTTTCCCCCAATATCTTTCAAAGAGTAAAAAAAATGAGTGATCTTTCTTTGTTTTTGATTTGTGTTGAGGGCAGAGAAACAGAATACTGAAATTTACTTAACTGTCTAAGATCACAGATAGTAACATGACAGGGAATCACTCAGGAGAAAGGTTCTTTACTTCAACCTCATCCCTAGCCCTCAGCACCTTCCAGGCCATGTCCCTTTTTCAACTCATCCAAACAGTCAGTCAAAAGTGAAACACTGTGAAGTGACCCACCTGCAATTTATGCCCTCGGACACAAAAATCAGTTATTTCTACCAAGCTCCATCTTAGCGCATTGTGTTGGTGGTAACTGGCTTGGGTGGCTAGTAAGTACCAGGTCCCTAGTACCTGGCCTAAGCTGACTAATACAGACCTGACTGGCAGCAAGAATAACCTGCCATATTGTTCTCAGACACAAAATCACGAGTACAGCATTGCCAAATGAATCATGAAACAACTCAGAAAATGTTTATCTGTATTCCACTTGGCTATTGCTAGCTTCATTACCTTCCATCTGAGATGATATGTCTCAAGGCCCAGGTTTACACATCAAGGCCCATTTGAACAACTGAACATGCAGCTCTTTTTATGCATTTGACACGTCCCAGATCTCCTTTGAAGTGTTACCATTTTTGTAGACAATCCTGATAAGGAAGACTGGACTGGAGCGGATTATATTCTGTGCTGTTTGTCCCACTATGGGTGGTATTTCAATAAACGTTTTGTTAAATGCAAAGCACTAAGCAAACATCTTGGCAGAGAATGTGCTCTACAATAAACAGAAGAACTTAGAGCATAAGCAAAAGAGCTGAGTGATGGTTCATTGCTCAGCATAAGGAAATTAACTCAGGAGGGTTCTGAGTATAATTAAATCAATTGGCTAAATATTTCGCTTGCTTAACAACAACTCAGTGCAGTAGGTCTCTTTCTGCTCTCTTACATAGCATTGTAAGTATCAAAGTCAGTGAAACATAGCAGTTTGACAACAGAATATTTCAGAATTATGCCCACTGTGTTTATGTGCATTAGAAGATTGCCAAGAATCAAGCTAGCCAAATCCATTAGCAGACCAAATTAGCAAATCAAATTAGCAGATCCATGTGCCTTTGTGCCCTACCTGCACCATTCTGGGGGACACGGTATACTCCTGGCTACTGTCCTTTTAAAAAAAGATCTTCTTCACAACTCCGGATGGTCTAAATGAGTAGAACTTAGGAGAGCACCATGCAGAATCTACATTCTGTTCCAACACCAGCAAGGTGTTGCAGACTGGCAAATAAAATGTTAACTTTGCATTTTTCCACCTGGATAGAAACAAAATCAAGGGGAGATCTGAAAACACTTGGGAACATGAAATGCTGGGTAGCAATCTCTGCTGCCTTGATTATTCTAACAATCAAACAAAAAATAGGCAAAAGAACCAAAAAAAGCAAAGCTGCCAAGTGCCAAATAAAAGTTGGATGCATTGGCCATGTAGTCATGAGGGCTACTAAAAATTATCTGTTTCAGAACAAGAGAACCCCTATTACAAAGGGGAAGCTGAGAGAGACAGAAAGTGTCTTAACCATAAGTCTCACCCGCACCTCTTAATTCCTCCCAGCCCATAATACTCTTTCCATTTTAGTAATGCAAGCTTTCCATTGAATTGCTTATGTGGTCATTTGTAGACCCTTGCACCTGCTTTGTAAAGCATGGATGGGCTCAACTTTCATACTATCCATCTTTCCCAGTGGGGTTTTACCAAAATTAAAACTCACAAGGTGCAGCTTATTGCAGTTTCACCTCTCAGTCTCATTAGCTGGTACTTTCAGAAGGGCTGTATAGAGCCCCACATCTGTTGTGGGCAGAAAAGGCTGTAGGCACTTAAAAAACATTTGGGTAAGAGGTTTTCAAAGGTGCAAATTCCCACGTCTCAGCTGCATAGGAATCCAAGCAGTCGGTGGAACAGCTGAATAGTTGATTGTCTGCTCAATGTGCAGTAGTCACGTTGGACTGCAACAGGAGTTGAATGTCCAAAGCATTTTGATCTAGCCAAAAGCATCATCTAAATGTGAAAGTCTTGCAGAATTTCAACCTGCTTGCATACCCTCTCATAAAAGAAACCATTTGCACGAAAGGTAAGTTCATTTTGTTTTCAAAATACAACATGAGGTAACTATCTGGATAAAGACATGTAAGAGGAAAGTAGCTGGTGCTACCCATTAGACATTTCCCATCCCTTAAGCTGGTCTGTACAGTGGGCCTGATTCCATTCAGAAGAATCCTGCCAAAAACTGGGAAGCCCCAACCAGTCACTTCACTTCTGCCGTGGGAGGGGATGCTTTCAGGCTGAGACACCCTCTGGGGTTTTGTTGAGCGGAAGCTCTGGGCCCCACTCCTGCAAAGAAGTGCACTGTGCCATGACGTGGAGGGAACGATTTCCAGTGCACAGGGTCAACCATGCGAGACTCCCTGGAGGACAAGAGCCTCTGACCATAGCAGCTGTGGGCCAGGTCTGTTAGTTTTCCTTCTGTTTCTGCAGGGCTTTCTACAGAAGGGTTCCCTGAAGAAGCAGGAAAATACCCTTCAGAAGGTGCCCAAGAGAAATGTCCTATGGCGAAATCACACGTATTTAAATGAGTTCTTGTGTCACTCTTGGGATTTCAGTTTGGGCAAGCTTTTTGTTCTTTGGTGTTCTTTTTCTTGGTTTTGGGTTTTACTGTTGTAGCTGTGGAAAATTTATGGAAATGATACCATTCCTTCTGAAACTTCCTATTTTGCTAAAAAACAATCTTAACCCAAGCCAAGCAGTCCTGATAGAAGAGGCTGTAAGGATTTCCATGTAGTCTCCTTTCACAAAGGTGGAGATAGAACAAAAATTTCTCCCTCTGTCTTTGCTTTCCATTTGGCACTGTGCTTGACTGGAATTGCAAATGCAGCTCTGGCTGGGGAACCAACTCTGTACCAGTAAGGTAAGAATGCTTTAGCATTCAGTGTGCCCTATGCTTCCTCTGCCAACATAATGGCACACAACCTACCTTTATCCCCATATCCCCAAGTCATTCTGCTGTTTAAGCATGGAAAGTTGGACTTAATAATAGTCTTATTTTTTAATCTAGTTTCCTCCAGAAACCAGGCCCATACTATGAAATTTGCAAAGAAGCCTTAGGAAATTAATAGCAGGACTCCAGCTGACGTTCACTGATACTTCAGTATGTGCCTCCCTAGGCTAGGGCCTAGGGTTCATGCCAACACACACCAAGTTCCCATGTCACCCACACTGTTTCTGCATCAATTTATAATATGGAGAAAGCCAACGACTCACATGTGGGCATTGGGACATCCATGTGGTCACAGGTGGTTTGAACCAGATGGTGAAGGAAACTTGAGGCCACAGCTGGTCACACTAACAGGAAATATAGGTGCACCACAGACAGCAAATGGAGACTCACAGACATACTAAGAAGCCTAACTTCCACTGAAGCCCTTGGGACTTGGCACCTGAATATCGCACTGACCTGAGCAACCTACCTACAGTCACACAGGGGTTCTCCAGTAGAGCAGGCAATTGCACCCAAGCTGCCCGCATCTGAGTCGTCAGAATACTCTGTCTACCTTCGAAGCCAAAGCACATAATTAATTAGTGTAATGGTATAGAAAAGAAGCAGAGTTAATGAGATAACAGTTCCACGTTGGAATAAGGAACCCTAACCGTGCAATGACACAGCAGAAAAAGGAAGCAAATGACAACAGCGAGCACAGCCCCAGCCAGAAGCCACACACAGAAATTTCCCCTCAACCCCTTCTGTGTCTTAGCAAGCCAATGCCAAGATCTAGCAATCAGCCCAGGAGTCAGAGAGAAGTCTGGGCACCCCACTGGCTGCTCCATCTGACTGGTGTGAAAAGGACTTCCTCAGCAACACAAGTCAAATCAACTAGTTACTGTGTCTCATGCAGGCTTTAAAAACAGCCAGGAAGCATTGCTGCAACAGGAGATTCAAGTCTGGAGGAGCTCGGGGATGATGGAGGGACAGGCAGGTATTGGCCAGAAGTTGTCATATCTAGCAAATGGCTAGGGAATGGCTGACATCAGGTATAGGTTTTGATCTCTTCTAACACAAGTTTGTAATTCCTGCTTGCCTTTGGAAGTACTGCACATATCAAAAGAAAAAAAGCAAAGGAAAAATACCAGTTCAGTTGCAAACTTTATTCCACTTAAAACGCCAGGTTGTTAGTATTGCTTTGTCATTGCAGGGGAAAAAAACAAAAACAAACCAACAAGCAAAACATTAATGGACTTCTGAGATGGAAAATTAGATTCAAGATTTGAAACTAATCATCTTGCAGTATGCTCCACATCATGTATCTAACTTCTGTATACCTAACTGATTCTGAAAACAGCGCCAGAGAGAAAGAAGGTGTGTTGCCATAGTGCTCTGCTTGCTGCTTAATAATTATCAGACAAATTGAAACACGATTGAATAAGCAGTCAGAACTTCTTGCTACAGCACATTACAGTCTACAGTTTAATTTCACAACTATACATTTGAGCTTCCAAAGCGTTCAACGGAAAAAAAAAGCCAGCGAAATGTATCAGAAAGGCATGTGCATAGTAAACTATCCACTGAGCAACCTGCAAGCTATTATATAAGAAAGATTAATGTTAACTCCGTATAAGATAGGTCACTGGCAAACATTTAAGAAATTAGCTTCTTCCGCTCAGGTATCTTGGATTATTCCAGGTTAACAGAACATCATGGTGAAACGCGAAGGATGGCAGAACAGTTGCGAAAATTAGCATAGCCTACAGATTCATAGAGTGTCAATAAAAAACTTTCAAGAAGCAAACACCTACCTGTATTATGATCAGTAAATTATTCAAGCAAAGGTGGGCCAAAAGGAGTGAAATTATCTTGAAAACAAGAAAACTGATTTCCTGTAAAGTCATAACTGTATTGCCCTCAACTCCTTTGTTCCTAATCTTTTTTATTAGTTGAAGAAAGTACATATCAAAAAAGGCACAGAAATAAGATTTCTCACAGGTTTCACTTTTAAAAAGGAAAATTTTCTGGTATGTAACCACTGTAACCTTTGATATAATATCTGCATCCTGTTATTGTTTTTATGAATCATAGTCTTCCACTTGATTCATAGTGATGAATGCCAACAAAGCAGCAATGCCGCCTTGTGTTAATATCCCTGCTGGAAAATTCGCATCATGCCTCATCATTTGCCTCTCTTGAGCCATGCATCTCTTCCTAAGTACTGTCTCCCATGCTATGCTAATTTGTTACAAACCTTCAGCTTTTATCACAATTATGAAAAACAAATTGGAGCTCACTTACATTTTTGCCAGTGCATATTCTGTGTCAGGACGGAGTCTTTTTTCTCTTGAAGATTGCTTGGCTTTTTAATAGCTAACGTGTGTTTGACTCCTTTACGGGGATGTGATAACTGACTGTCAGGATGTTTCTTTCAGCTTTTTAAAAACCCCATGTTCCCGCTGAACCCTGTGATGTCATCACATCCTCCAACCACAACCACTTCTATATTTTCCCTTGCTCTATGTTGTTCTTCATGATGCTAAAGAGTTCCCCCAAAAGTAGTGAACTCTGGAAGGTATTATGCACAGAAAAGCATTCATTATCACCAAAACATATACAAACAATTAAACCTGGAACCTGCCACTCAGGGGTTTTTACCATAGATTTACAAAATTAGGTTGAAAGGTTGTACAGCAGAAAACCCCACAGGGTCTTTTATTAAGATTTTTACCTTCTGTGGCACTAACTCTGGTCTTGTTTCACATAAGACAGCGTTCTGCTGCTTCAGATGCCATAACTATTGGCTCTGAACACTTCAGCTAGATTGAACCAGCCCACTTGCCATGTCTGCCTGGCCCTTTAAATGTGCAACCCTTTTAAAATACAAAACTTGAGTGTTTGCTCCTGCCTTATCAGAATCTCAACTCCCTGGGGCCACTAAATTTGAACTTATGAGGAAACACCTGTAAACACTTCAAGCCTCATTAAATGAGGACGTCCTTCATTTAAAAAAGAAACCCTTTTTCTGTTTTGTTTTCATCAAAATACAACACTTCCTACTAAAGAAGAGTCAGCCCTTCAAAAATAGCTTGCAAAGCCAAAGGAAGGCTGAGATATTTGCCGTAGGTGTTCATACAGCTCTTGGCATTAACAACAGCACTGTTATATCTTACCTATTCACACCATTGCAAGAACATAAGCTCTTAAACCTCTTAACATTTTTTAATCTAAAAATCAGACCAGTGTGATGAATTTTCACAAGTAACATTGACTTAGGAGCTTCATTTCCAGAGAAATATTTGGAGGAGGCTGCACAGTGGGTTTGGGATTCTGGCATTCCTATCTTCCCGTTCAGTTTTTAATCACTGAATTGCTGTGGCACAAATTTTTCTTCCCATAAAGGGAGGATCTGGTCAGTTCTTTGGCCAGGAGTCTATTAAAAGTTTTTCTTCTTTTAAGGGGTGCCAAACACGTCTCGGGAGTAGGTCCATTTTGCAAACCATTTTGCAACATACCATAGCATTGCATTGAATGGGAAAATCCAGATTAATCACATGAAGATGAATAATTTAATTGTATTCCCTCTAGTTCAAACAGTTGTCAAAAAACCCCCACAAAGAAGCAGACTGGAAAGAAATAAGGAATATGTACCTCCACATCGCTGCCCTCCAAAATAGCACCCACCTCCTCAGTTCTCAGGCAGAAGGGCATTGTTTAGACACATTTTGCATATCCGCATTAATGCTTACTACAGTTTAATAGCCGCTCTGAAGTGCTTAGTAATAGCGGGCAATCTGTTAGCTAATACTTTATAGATGGACAGGTAAGCTAAAGTCAAGCTCATAGCCTAACACAGCCAGATGAAGCGAGGAAGAATATCGAAACTAGCTTCAGCGGCATTTCAGTTACACCAAAGCAGGAAGAATTTGTGGACTTTTGTTATCTCCAATATGAAAACATTCTCATATTTCTCCCTAAACTAATCAAACTTAATTTCAGAAAACTCTTAAATTTGTAGAATTAAGATAAATGCTCATAACGCAACAGGAAGTCTCTTCCCAACAAATTATGTCCTTTGAAAGCCAGGACCTTATCATATATTGAAATTTTCTTACAGTTTACAGCACAAGGCAATCTCAGGAAATATCAGGAGAAGTTCCTGGAATTTGGCTTCAGATAATGCATGAGACAATGTCAGAGAGTGTTTAGCACTCTATTTTGTTGCAGTTTTCTTCTGGAGCTACTGGGAAAGAGCATGGTAAATCAAGTTATTAGGCAGGATTCTACCAGGAATAAGACCTTATTTTTAGGTATGAGAACACAGTCTGTGTACATTAGTGCTCCCCGGAGCAGCAGAAGCACAGTGCGAGATTTGTACACACCAGGTCTTACATGTGAATATGTGCATTTGTAAAGGCAGACTGCATAATACACAAGTATAAATATACAGACCCATATTAAAAGAATCTATAGAAGTAAATATTTTACCTCTAACTGTACTTTAATTGTGCTTAGAAAAGCTGTGGATAACATTACATTACTCAGTATTAAATGGTTTTTAAGGTCTTTAGATCAGTACTTTAAAAATCTGAAACCAGCCAGATGAAGTCTTGATGTAATAAACATCTAAAATGAGGAAGTTGTGAAAAAGGGCATGTTTTCCACAGATAAAACAGTCAGCACTATTTTGGTGGCTGATAATAATCCATTTCCATATTTTACACAGAGTTACCAAACAACCTTTTGATGCATTAACAAAGAATCACTCCCCCAAAAGTAACTTTGCAGTTATACACTGAGATATAAAGGAGCACGTGTGCGTTGTTTGGTGACCCCACACCACACCAAGCAAAATAAAAGCTCTGTCAAATATAAGCATCTTCTTATTTCATGCTTTTTATGGAAAAATGCAGTGGTTAAAGAGTATTTTACTAATGAGGCCCAAAGGAAGATACAAAAGCAGAGAAAAAAACTAAAAACATCACTTAGCAAGCATCGTATTTGCCTCTTCCTCCAACAACTGTTTGCAAACCATGACTCAGGTTTATAGTCTATAAACATGGCTAGAGCTTAGGTTATTGTTAGATGATTAAACAGCAGGAAGGCCGCTTGTGGACAGCTGTACCTTTAAGAGACACTCAGAAAATCAACTGCAGCCTTTGCCACTAGATAACTAGATGCAAATCCAGCTGCCTCTGGTCATGCCTTGACCTGTTCACCATAAGAGCAAAGCAACAAGTTCTATATCAGGCTACATGTTAGAGTCAATCAAACCTTGGTTTGGCAAGGAACATCTCTGCCCTGAGTCATGGCACAATTTCTCATGTTCCTGGTGGTTATACTTTGAGTCATGTCCAGAGACCAAAGGATTCACAGGCAGCATTTATAATTTAGTTTGACCACCATACACAGCTGTTCAAAGGATAACCTGAAATAAAGCAACGCACGTGAGAGCACACATGCACTGTGTACAGTGCAGAAACACTTCTCTTTAGACCAACAGTGATGCATTCTCCTAAGCAGGGTTGGTGGCTCTTTACACACAAGAACCAATCCAGGGCTGCAGCAGATCCCAATAGATCCCTGCAGCTGGTGTTTGCAAGAATGGTAAGAGTGCAGTGCAAGGATGAGCCAGACTGCATATGCCTTATCTCCTCTTATCTTATCTCCGTCTTCCAAGCAAGACCTTCCATTAAGGTCTGTGGAACGTGTAGTTCATCAGGCAATGATGCTGGAAAGTTAATGCATCAGTCACAGTGTTCAGAAATCTGCAGCTCCTCTGCTTGTAAACCACCTTCTGTCAACCAGCAGGCAAGACTTTAATCTGAACAGTCAAAGAAGTTACAGACAAATCCATCCTTTCCTCTTTTACACAATGAAGACTGACTCCATCTCCTATTTTGTTTGTGGGCAGCAGTGGATTCACCAAAATCCACTGCAAATGGCAGAGAGCCATGTGGCCTCTGAAGAAACCTCTTGCCAGTGGTTCCCCTCACTACAGAAATACAGATGAGCAGAATAAAGTGACTGAGAGAAGGTAGTTGTTTGGTAATCTTACAGTTAAGCTCTCTGCAAACACCAGCTCATATCTGCTATAAACCTGAAGCACCCGGTAAGGTGTGCTACCTCACAGGTTTGAATGAGTGTTTAAAAAACAATCATGCTTAGAAACAGTTCTTGTACTTCTTTCCTGATCAATCAAGAGAGAATAGAGGAAATGAAAAGTTCAGCCTCATTTGAGGCAACAAGATCTGACATCTGACTGAAAAACATTTGCTATTTCAGATTACAAATTCTGGACCTTTATTCTGTAGCATGACATTATGTGTGAAAACATAGCAAGAAACAATTCAGAACCAAAGCCCACAGAGTACGAGGCCAGGATTGATTCCAGCAGGCCTATGTAAACCACATCACCTAAGTTAGGACTGTCACACTACACTTTGTCAAGCTTCCTTGGCAGAATCAAAACAATAGGGATCTCCAGAGGTATGAGTCACCCAAGTCCAAACCACCTTCTGGAGACACTTCTTTTAGTAGACCACAGAGTAGTAGTACAATGAGTCTCCTAATTCTAGTAGCTTGATTAGGCATCAAAAGAGTGGGATAAAAATAACGTCAAAGCCAAAGCCCTTCCCCAAAGTCTCTGCTGGATGCAGAGATGTGCTGCTGATTGTCACAAACAGTGAGCACGTAGCTGACTTCCTTGAGAAGCATGAGGGACATAACTGCTATGAGCAAGGGCAGATGACAATGGCAGTGAGCTGCATAGTGTGTCACAATGTAGAGTGAGTTTTCATACTCTATCTACAGACCATTACCAAGAAAACAACTCCTCAAACACGTCCAAAGTGTATTTGAAGCCAAAGCGTTACTTCAGTCAACAAGGTGGCGGGGATTGAGGGGGTATACACACCTCATCATGCAACACAGACTGAGGCAGCTGATTCGACCTTAAGTCATATAAGGTCATATAAGAAATCTGCAGTAAGGCTGGGAACAGAAGCCAACTTTTCAGAGATAGCCTTGTGTACAAGACTGCTTGCTAATCATGTGCTTCCCAAGCAGTGTACCACTTTTTTGTTTTTTAATTTTTTTTTAATTCAATGTAAGTAACATCAAAGCAAGAATAGTACAATAAGCTCAGTCACTTTTTTTTTCTTTCCTTTTTTTTAAAATTTTTATGTTAGCTTCACACCACCCACTTTGCCGTCTGAAACAAGTTCTGATTCATACCTCAGCTTTGATAAGGAACAAATGATGCAGCCTTTGTATATGCTCAGCACTAGAGATTAAATCCTTGGGCAGCGTAAATTATCATAGCCCTCATCACCTCTCAGACAGCAAAGGTCTGAACCTGGGACATTCCACATCCATTCCAGGGCTACTGCACATTTGTTCTCACAAAGAAATGTCCCCTACTGATCAGCCTAGCATCGAGCACAAAGGAGAGCATGAAATCCTTCAGAACTTCTGCACACAGATGCCTAAGTGAAGCTACTTCTCAGCGTCCACAAGAAAGCGCCAAGTTCTAGAGTAAAAAGAAAGTAAAAAACCAAGCCATCCGTATTTCTCACACTGAGACCATGTCTGTGCTTAGACAGATAAGAGTTTCCCATGAATAAGCACTTGTGTGTTTTTTAAAAATCATTAAGTTCTAGAACAGACCTTTCCAGGATTTCTTAGTACTTTATACTCTTTAAGAGATCACCTAGTCTGCTCCTGAGCTCCAAGACGCAACTTGTTTACCACCCTCCAGAAAAACCCAACAACTCCCCCACTCGATGCCACCAATTCTTAAAGCTAAATGGGCAAGATGTTTGTAGTGATCACACACACATATTCTCAGATCTGCCCTGTCCTTGCTTCTCCCTTCCTGCTGCTCACACACATGCCACATTCAGCACCATCTGCTTGCAGCCTACCCATTCTCCTCAAACACTCAGGTGTTTGTGAATGAGTAACAGTCATACTTGGTTCAGGTTTCCGGTACTGAGTCAGGCAACAGGAACAATAGCACGTAACAGTCTGTGTCCATACTGCAGCTGGACATGAGACAAACTAACCTTGTTTCAGCCAGCAAGAGGACCAAGAACAGTGATGATCCCATGAACCTAGACTTCTGTACTTGCTCTCAAAGCCAGCCTGGGACCACAGTCATGCTACCATATTATAGCTAATGTACACTGAAGTTCTTGTCACTGCAGCTGTTCTCAGCAGTTGGGTGTTCAAACTAGCCTGTATATGCCTGTGCATCTTGCAAGCTTGCCTCTGACTGCAGAGCTGACAGGTGATCTTGGGTGAGCTAGCACTAGGAGCAGTTGCACAGCCTCTCCCCTTTCACATGTCACAGAAAGTGGCTGATGAAGCAGATGGTGTTAAGGGGTGAAAAGAGCAGGGCATCTTTGTAACTTCCCCACCTACAGCCACACCAGTCTGGTGACTTGCTGGCTTCCAGAGTCTGTGTGCACCAACACAGTGAAAACCACCCATCCAGGCTATCCGTTGAGAAATTACACACACAACCACTCCTAAAATAAACCTGAAATTGGCAGAAATCAAAAGCAGATCTCAAATGATTCATGAAGAAAAAACAGGATTAAGAATATCATTGAATGTTACACACGTAAATCTCATGACTAACTCTGGAAGTCGGCAATATGAGACAGCAAGAGAGCTTGGGGTTTCATCAGTTATGAAAGCAATGCAGCATAAAGGTTTGCTCCATGTTCCCACTGGAGTCTCAAATGGCTTTCCTTTTGCAGTGGTCCTGCACAGAAGTCAGTAACACGCTGCACTAAAGCCTTCAGTCCCTCTGTTGAATCTGCTGAAGCAAAGCCTTTCTTTAAGGAGTTCTTACCTCACATTTGTAATATTCTCTCTTTCACCTCAAAGAAACAAAAATGAAGAACGAGGAAGACTTTGTGTAACATGAATTCAGTGACACTTCTCATGACCTATACTCACTATTTGTAGAAGTGGGGTTCATTTAAAAATCCATGTTACTGTTGACTTGAATTTCAGATGAGAATATCTCTTTTGACTGGGTACACACTAAAGCAAGTCCTAGAAAGGCATTTTAGTCAGAGCTCACACTCTGTGTAGTCAATTTATACAGTGGAAGTAACCCATCTCAAACAGAAGTATTAATGGTTGAAAGAGCCACATTCAGCCAAGTCAAATGCCCAACTCAGCAGAGTAAACCAGGGATTCCTTTCACATGCAGATATTGGCCCAGGCTGGCAAAAACCTAAGCAACCAGCATTTCTTCCAGCTAAGGGCTTTAAGCAGGTGCTAGATATTCTACTATCAGATCAGACCTCCTGTCAGAAACCACACTGTCAGGCAGCTTCTGGCTAGTCCATTTAGAACACAAACCTTGTCACTGTTAGCAAGGCAAAAGCTTGAGCCCTGACTGTCACAAAGAAAGTCAAGTCACCAGTGCCCAGTCCTTTCTAAAAAACATTCATGTTGAGAGCTCTCTCTGAACACATTTGCCCCCAAAGTTTCATAGAGAAAACAGGACTCAGCAGCTTAGGCAGCATCCTCATGCCTGTCTTACCCTGAAACCCATGATGTACAGCTGCAGAGGAGTGGGCAGAGGTCTACAGAGAACAATAG
Source organism: Thinocorus orbignyianus (assembly GCA_013400375.1). Classification (NCBI taxonomy): domain Eukaryota; kingdom Metazoa; phylum Chordata; class Aves; order Ciconiiformes; family Thinocoridae; genus Thinocorus; species Thinocorus orbignyianus. The sequence goes on along the minus strand of VXBW01001033.1, from coordinate 212,717 downwards.
CATTCTACAGAGCTATGAATCTACACAAAAGTTCCCATTGCTTCATTCAGCATCTACTTTTCCGTGGTCTCCTTCAAACATCTGGGAAAGCCCCAGATGCACTCTCACGGGTACAGTTATTTCTGAAAACTCAGGCCATTTGCTTCTCCCAGGACACAAGCAGCATGGGAGGTTAGACAGTCCTCCCTACCATCTACAGGACATCCTGCAGGTCTCAGCTCATCTCTTCACTGAGGGAGGGGTGGCATAGGAAAAGTTTGGGGAAATTGCCTGTTAAGGACCTCCCTTAAGATCAGCAGAGAGGATACGGCTTTGTGGACTCTACGTACATGTTTGTAGACCCTATGTACAGAGCTACTAATGTAGCTGTAGGGGAAATGTCAATTCCCTCTCCTAAGGGCATTGATCACAATTTAGAAAACAAAACCTCTTACATGTTAATTTGGCCTGCATGCTTAAGAGGGAGCAGAAGATTTTCAAACTGATTTCATATCCAGATGAAGAAAAAGGAACTAAAAACCTCCCTTCTACCTTATCAGCTCTGGTTCCTTGCTAGGCTACACTCAGAAAACCTGACTTTCAATTTTCAGAGTTGCCCCAGGGAGACTGCAGGGAGAACTTACACCAAGGTCCTTGCCAATTTGACAATCAATTAGAAAGAATGGGAAAAACCATCTAGACTAAAATGCAGAATTAGAAGTTTTGTAAATTGCAAGCAGTACTGCCTGCTCTAGAGAAACACGCACAGCCAAAAGCTCTGCACTGAAAGGGAAAATATGAAAGCTGTAGTTAGCAGGAACAGAAGACGAAACAGAAGATGGTCACTGCCATGGAAGTAACAACCACCTGGGTTTGTTCTAAAGTCAAATAAAACACTAGGAGTGATTGCTGGAATTCTTTCTGCATCCTCAAGCTCAATTGTCTCCAGGAACTGATCATGGATTTGCGGTACCCAAACCTCTGCTACAGGCTTCTGAAATGCAGCGCTCCAGTCACTCTGAGGAAAGAATCCTGGAGGAGTTTGTCTCAAGTCTGCTCTTGCTTCATTAATATTTTATTTCCCCACTAGCAATGAGACTAAATTAATTAGTTTAAACACATCATATGTAGAAGTGGAGAAATTCTGAAGATGGAAGCATTCAAAGGAGTGAGAAGGTATACTTACCTGGCAGCTAAGAGAGCTGAAAGTTATTAATGACTAGCTCCAGAAATCTAGATCTCAGGGTGCAGGATGTTATTACGTGTGCCACTGTCCAGGCAAATCACAACAGAAAACCCAAAGAGGAATGTGGTGATGATGATGTCCCAAAGACTCACTCATTCTCACTCGCATATTCTCCCTGCAACACTTTATACTTCACTCACTATTTTCCATTTATGTACCTTTTCATTTTTGGCACTGATGTGACAGCACAAAGCTGTATTTTGGTCCAAAAAGGCAACTGTTGGCATTAAAGAAGGCCACATCAGCAAGTGTGAGCGACGCATTTCTGTGCTCCTGTATAGTTAGTAAGACAAGGGTTTTATATCATGAAGCAAAACTATATTTTTGTGTTGAAACAAGTCACTGCTTTGAAAAGAATATCACAGCTCTCTCTGAGATTTTAGGAAAGTGGGATCAGCAGTTTCTGCAAGTCAGCGGGAAGATTTCAGCAGCCACATTCCAAAAGATACTCAAACACATGCCAGCCTTTGGATGCAGAGGTGTATATCAACATTTGAATGATCTGACTCGTTTGTCTAAGACAAACAGTCCCAATATGCTCTAAGCAATTCTTTCCTGAATGCAAAAATCGGTACCTATTTAGTCTAGTACTGCAACAGCGACTCCAGCAAGAGCCATGTCAGCCACTTACTGGTAGTTTTCATTGTCCTGAAACTCTGTCATCAATAGCATCCAAAAGGGCAATGAAGCACAAGTAAAAGCTGTAATTCAGGTAAAAGCAAAAGCAATCCACTTCAGCAGTTATATACAAATGTGTTTTCGTCTTAACAGGTTAGTATTAATTGTGTGAAACTGCCACCTGCTGGCCACTCCGCTGTCAAGCTAAATGGGGTTTAGGGGCTCAGCACTTGTGTTACCAGGCTGGCGACGCACAGAGATTCTCAAATGCACGGACACCAATATTGCAACTCAGCCTCGAACAATCTGCTCTCTGACACCCAATGGAAAGAGACCACATTACCTAAAAGCGTGCTCCAACTCAAGTCCCTGTGGTCTTTTGACAGTAAGTCAGGAACAGAAAGAACATTCCAAAGATAATTAAAGATGGATGTCCAGAAACAGAGCAGAGGAACCAAAATGAAGAGTAACAGCACATGCTCCCGTACGTGTGTTGCTGTTCTGGAAAAGATGATGAAAATAACACAGCTGCTGCAACTGTTAACACTGTATACCTCATGTCTTTAAAACACAAAAGCTGGAATTAAGGAAACAACAAAAGGAACTGTGCTCAAAACAGTTCTCAGACAGAAACACAATGCTTACAGCTCTATGTGCAAAAAGGCATAGCTTCCCTCAGGCAAGAGCCTCCACCAGATCGTTCTTCATTGCACAGAAGCCCTCGGGACATCAAGAGGACAGTAAATAAAGCAAACAATAAGCCCTGTTGCTGTAACTTAAATGGTAAAATCAGGGAACAAACTCAAAAAATAATAGAGACAACCTCTTTTGTTTTCCTTGATCCTGTACTGTAAGTCCATTAAAGATGTGAAATCATCACTTTGAAAAGGAAGCTACGCGGCAACAGGCTTAGCCAAATGTAGAGGTAAGAACAGCATTGTTCTCAGGCAAACATGTTTGATGTTCTGCTCTGATTTTTGTTAAGGACAGTCAGCTAAACCACTGAATCTCCAGGCAGATTTATGGCACATTGCTATAAAACAGAAACACTGTTTGCAGACTTGAATTTTCTGGTATCCATCTCTGTCTGTAAACCTTTTATTTAACTCCAATAAAAAAAATAATGGAGATTTAAAATTTATCAGATGTTTAGAAGTTTCGTCAGCATAAGTCAAGTAAATAGCAGCAGCCGTCAAAGAATGCATCTGAGAATGCTCACATCAAATGGTCTCATTTAAAATACAGTATTGACTGTTGCCCAACCATCTATGCTACATATTTGTGAGCAATTCCTCTCTCATTTACTGTGGTGCAGAATGATAAGGGTATTTTCTTTCACTCCAGATGCACCTAAAGTATTTGATTAACACTGACAGTTCCTTGGAAATTTAGGGGCTTTCCTTTTGTAGGACTCAGTTGTGAAAAAAACTCCCTGCTCTTCTCTTTCAATGACTGGAACTCTCACCGAGCAACCTTTTATTGTATTAAAGGCAGGTATAGAAACCAGCTGCTGTTGTACCTGAAGATTCTGTCACAAGTATCAATGAAGACACTTAATTTTCCATTTAACTCTCCCATTTGTTTACCTGTCAATAGTTTTGCACACTCAACGGTTTAATTTATTTTCCACACAATTTCACCTCTTAAGGCACTTTGAGCCAGGGAAAGACTAATGTTGAAAGTTTACCATGTGAGAAACTCAGGCCTCGGGAATCCTTGCCCGTAACGTGAGGCTCAGCTACCAGAATTCATTCAACTCATACTTTCTTCTCTAATACCCGTCCTATAATCAGTTACTGTATGACACAGCATCTCTTTAGTAACACACTACAGTTCTTACGATTTCATCTAGCTTTTACAGCTGCTTCAAGAGAGGAACTTAACACATTTTACAGGCTCCAAATGAAGCCTAACAAAATCTGATAAACCTCAGTGATTAAATTCTTAGTGTGAGATACAGAAACCTCAAGTGTTATGAGGTTTTACATACTCATTTATGGTCTTAGTTGTATTTTTTTTTCCGCTGAGAGCTATATTTTATCAAAATACAGAGAAAAATACAGTCAGAAATGTATATTTCTGAGTGCAATCCCTGTGCAACAGTAAAATGCACAGCTACTTCTGAAAGTATTAGCCAAAGTCACTTTGGAAGGAAGAACCTGCTTATAAAAAGATTCTAGGAGTTGCATTTCTCCTCTGATAGCTACCGTGCACTTCCTAGTCATCTGTTTGGCCCAAGTGAATCTGCCATGTGTCACTGTTTATCCTCGCCTGGCAAAGGGCCATGCAAAGATTGTTTATGATTAATGAATGTAGACGCATTCAAGCTGCGCCCAGAGGAACAGTTTTACTTTCAGGCAATGTAAATCCAAACTGGAATAATTTGCAGAAGTTCTGCACAAAGAATTTAGGGATTTCCCCTCATACAATCAGACTGGGAAATGCTGAGTAAGTAAAAAATAAAACAAGACTGTAACAAACCTAATTTAAATTTCATTTTTTTCCCCTCTAGAAAATATCCCTTATAGCAGAGAAACACCAACTGCAGGGTTTCCCTACTTCTGTCTTTCCGTGCTCTGTGACGTGCCAGACTTATCAAGGGTATCAGCATGGCAAGAATATGAGGAGAATTGACAATGCATGTAGTCAAAAATGAAAATAACTTCTGTGTGCACTAAAATTCAGGGTTTTTTTCCTTGCAAGTTCATGCACCTATGTCACTGAAAAGTTCCAACAACCAGTTCAAACACCAGATTATCAACTGGCATATGGATTCTCTCTGGTCAATCCTTTTTGGATTATGGTGTGATCTGTCCACTTCTGCAGCAGCACTAGCTGTAGCTGCAATTGTAACCATGTGGGAGACCTGAACCCAAATATTAATAGAGTCAATTGTGGGATTTTTTCCAGATTAGACAAGACCAGGTGATTTCCAAAGAAAGAATTTTAAGTTGTTTTTATGTTTACAGAAGGGCAGAATTTCCATACTGGACAGAGCTCCACATGGTTTGGATTACACATTAAACAATGTTAAAAACATTTATTCCTTTACAATTGCAGGTAGTGAGGGCACAAAGCCCGGGTCTGTTGGAGTTCAAGTGCATTGCACGGAAGCGTGCCAAATGCAGGCATGCTACGGTCAGGTGAATAGATTCATAGCTTTCAGGAAGAAATTGCCAGTGGTGACCTGCAAAATATGGGAAACACTTGGCCACAGATCACCCATTTTATATGCTTGTCTTCTCTCCACTCATGGTGAAAATCTTCACCTCAGTACTGTGGCCCACCTGCAGAACTGAGTGGACTGACTACAGCAGCCTTTCCACTCACATCCTGCACACACACACACTCCCGCAGCTGCTCTTTGCGAAGGAACAGGGAGGAAAGTGGACACTCAGGTCTCCAGCCAACACATTTTGTGCCTTTATCAATGTCAATCCTGTGCCATGGAAAAGTGAAACATTCACTGCATCCTGATAGACAGATAAAGGAACTTCACATATTTTCACCAAGAATTAACTTCTCTGCAGTCAGCAGCAGAAAGCAACCTTTTGAAGGCATGAGGTCAGGGTGCAGGGCACAAATATCTGCATTATGCTGGTGGTGCTTAAGGCTCTCTCGAATTTGCATAAAGTTTTCTGTTCTATCTGATAACATCACAGAAAAACAAAACAAATCAGATGATACTGTTCCAATTATAAGTTGCTACAGTGAGGTAAACTTGGACTTTCCCAGCTAAACATCTCAATATTGTGAAAATATTGAGTCAATTATTCTGATCTGTTTCTCCTAACTTCGTAACATATAAATGAAACATTTGAAAGAAGAGAACAAATACACAAATGAACTGAGATGCTAAATATTTTCATATAAGGAAAAGTATTGTTTTCAGTTTCCTTTCCATTGAACTTTGTCAATGCTCAATTTAGTCAAAACTAAATGTATTTTCTTAACAGTCATAACAAACGGAACATTTCAACCCTTTAACTGAGGCATCAAGACCCAAAGCACAACAGTAAATCCTGTCCTTCACTAAATCACCAAATACTCAGAAACTGGGAAAAGTAGTGCCAACTGAACCCCCAAGAAACCCAATCACAACACATCCAACCAAAACAGGCAGGACACAACATGTTTTATGGCAACCATTACATTTTTCTGACTGCTTGTATTTGGCTCAAGGCATAAGTGGCCTAATGAAGGGCAGCTCACTGTTGTTGACTTAGGCTGAAAATGACTACTTGTCCAGCAGGAAGAGTAAGATTTGCTCAATCTTTCATGAGCAAACTGGCAGCTCTCTGAGAACTGTGTGAAACAGTGTGAGCAAGTAAAACACCTCTTGTGGCACTTCATTGCCAGGTCTGAGGTGCCAATATTTTTCACTTCCCCCCCGCCCCTTCCAACTGTTTTGATTTGTTTTCAAATTTGTGACATTTGACATTTGTCTGAAAGAACCAACACCTGGAATCAAGCAGTTACAAGTATATCTCCAATTAATTAAGAAAGGCCACTCCTAGGGACTTAAACAGAAAGAATTTTCAGCAGCATGTAAAACATCACATAGACATTATTCCTACTCTAGAGAGTTTTCCCCACAAAAAAGTGTGACTAAGGGAACAGCACTCCCATTTCCCTAAAGCACAGCTGGGCCTTGTAGTATCCTTAGAAGAGTGTCTGAAGGTTAGAGATCTGACATTTTAAAGAGCATAAGGGTTTGGAATGAAGCGGTTTGATGGTATCGTATACACTTGGTTTTCTGTCAGTAACATGCACAGAAGTTATTCTATTGAGCAATATATACAGCATCACCCATTTCTTTGTTAAGCCTTTGTCTCCCTGGTAAGAACAAAGGCATGAATCTGTCTAGTCCCTCAAAATCAATTCAGCCACATTGGCATGTTTTATTTCAATGCAGGATTTACCCCAACAGATTAGATAGCTTGGTTCTCCTCATGAATTCCTTTAGAATATACAAGTGGCAAGAGGGTAAAAAAAATGCACCTGAAGTGGAAAAGGATGCAGAAGGACTGAGAAACAATCTCAGTGTTTCTAGGGCGTTACTGTTCTCCAGAGAACTGCAGGTGCTAAGTCTCTTCTTGCTTTGCACAGGTGTAAAATCTTGTACCAGGTATTTGCTCCTCCTTCAGCTCTGACTTTTTGTGTTGGAATTATTGGAATGATAACAAAGAACCTGCATATTTAATCTGTCAACGGGTATTTCTTTTACTAGGTAAATATTTAATTTTTTTCCTTTTTTTCTTTTTTTCCTTTTTCTCTCTTTTTTTTTTCCTTAAGCAAGACCTCATTGTGTGAGTTGGGCTTCCATTAGCCTCTTAACCCTGGATAAAGAGGAGCATATTCCAAGCAGTACCTGTATTTTTGCAGCATCTTATTTCCCTACACAAACTTGCCCTCAGTTACATATCCTAGAAAGTTGCGTCATCTTTCACCTCTGCTCCTTAATAAGTATACTTTTTTGGAACATGACGCAGTTTATTGTAGGAATACAACACTAACATTGTGTGCATTGACTCCGTTAGCAAAGCCTTGCTGAAATTAGTCAAACTTCCTTAATATAAAGCAGCTAACACTATGGTCTGAAGTGAGACACATTACCACTGTTGATGAGAATAAAAAACTTCCGTGCTGACAGAGGTAGGGGCAGTAGCTGCAGCGTAAGGAAGGAGTACTGCAATTTACCCAGCAATATAAATGACAAAGACAGATTAGATGCAGGTTTGTACTCATGGAGAAATTGGGTCAGACTCCACAAGACACAAAATGATTTATGGTAATGAAATATTAACTCACAACAAGGGGGCGTATATTGGCACTTTCATGGGAACTTACTGCTCAAGAAAAAAAATACACACGGCAAGAAACCAACCCAAACAATTGCCAGGTTAGACTGGTTTGGTCAGAGAGTCTGATCCTCAAAAGCTGAAATAACAATCATTTATTTATTCATGGCTCAGGCAAATGATATGAACTATAGCAAGAATAATCCTAAGTAAATCTCGCCAGTCACCAATAAATATATTTCCATAAAATATAACTGCTCGGGAGTAGCAATTTTCTCATTTGACCTCTTAGACAGATTTCTAGGAGACATCAGTTGCACAGAATGAAGGCTTATTCACAGTCTGTTATTGGAGGACTATGAGATACATGTTATTTTCGTCATCTGTAGTGTGTGGCATGCTTTACTTGACAAAGCTTACTGGACACAAGCAATTGTAGCTGGCAAAAGCTGGTGTGAAATGATAATTTCTCTAGGAGCTCATATCTGCAACAGAGAGGTTTTAATTTTCTGGGAAGAAAGTCTGAACACAGGTAGCTGGAGGAATGAGCACAAGATTCCCATGTTTAGCTGTTCTGCATTACGACACAATAGCTCTGGCCAATGGCTCCACATTCCTGCCTGTTTAACAAACATGGCCAGATGCTGTCAAGCTATTACCGTGTAGCCGTTCAATAGTTGTTGTAAGGATTCAACAGTTCAAAGCTATACAACTGCTTGAGCAACACATCCACCTTTGAAACTGAGCTACCAAATGCAAGCTGCATGCAGATACACTTTGCATTACATTCAGCACACTTTTTCTTAGGCTATGGTTACTGCCACCATTTCTGGCTACCTTTAGTCTTTCCTCCACTCCAATGAAAACAGAGGGCAGTTCTTAAACATAAGGAGGAAGCAATAATTGAATGCTTAGCATGTTTCCCCCCCGTAGCATTGTAGATAATTAATACGCTTTAAATACACCCAGAACTGTTACTGCTTAAGCCTCAGTTCAGCAAACTCTTTACGCACATGCTCAGCTCTAACAACAGGAATAGGCCCCATAAAGATCAGCGAGAGTTCTTGAAGTTTTTCTCTTGAAAACTGAGACTAACATTCACTTCATCACCCTGTATAACTCCTAGCCCCTGGCTCCGGTGAGAACCCTTATACACCCTTCCCCCCATTGCCCTGCCCCATATTACTGGAATATTTCTCCTTAAACTTTGTGCCTAAGCTTAATAGAACATAAAGGCTTGGTTACTAAAGCTATGTCACAAATGAGCTTGTGCATACATAAAACTCTTAGAGATCAGTTTATTCTACTACAAAGGATCTGACTGCTGCTGAATACATTTCCTAGCCTTGTTGGTTAGTAAGGTGTACTTCCTTATTTTTAGATAAATACCAGATGTCACAATTATTAAAGAAAACCAAAAAGCAATACTACACACAACATTGAACAAATAAAGTAGTTCAATAATCTGGGAAATTTTACAGAATTGTTTTTCACGGTTACGCTCTTACTCATTGTGTTATTATCCAGAGATTAGCATAGCAATATCTGGATCAAATTTCATAATTAAGTGTTAACTTTGGATGTAGTGAACTTGATTATCCACCACAAGGAGGGTTTGTTTCCTCTCAGGTCAGACAGAGTCTTTTTAAACTCCTACCTTCCATTTCTACAGGAAATGGGTTTTTGTGGCTGTTTGGCGTTTTTTGAATCAAAATTATTTCTCCATTTGCAAAGTGTTTGCTTCATGTCCAGGATAAGGGATAACAGTATTTTTGCTCCTGTTTCAGCAAAGGTGAGAAAATCCTGCAAACAATGATGATAACTCCAGCATCTCTTATCTTCCCCACTGTTGGCTATAAACCCTAGTTTTACACGCGTGCTCAGGGTAGGATTTTTTAATGTATCTCAGAAAAGCGTGACAAATTTTCAGATGCAACCAGTACAAATGAGATGATATCTCAAGGAGCCTAATATGTCTAAACTAATCAGTAAAGAACCTGCATCACATTTCAAGTAACTGCCATAGGAGAAATTGACGTCTGGACCCTACCCATCTCTGCAGGGGCAAGTTTGGGGGCACTGCCCTGTTCTTTCCCACACCTGACCCACCTACAGTGCAAACTGCTATGCCCAGTGACTCTTCCTTTGTTGCTTAGTCTAGGCAGAACCATGCCGAACCGCACACAGAGTAAGCAGAACTTCCAGAACTGTACGAAATCACTCCTCTTTTCTTATGTAGCCATGGTAGGACTGCATTAAACGACCTCAGTGGGAGTTGTTTCCCTGATGCTGAAGGAGTTTGGATGAAGGCCATTGGAAATGAAATATAGTCTCTGAGTATGGGAAAAAGGCCCTGAAACTTGACCCCAGATTACAAACCATTGTTGTCTGTGACTTTCAATGTATTTGTTCAGAAGGGAAAAATGGATTTAGGGCCTCTATTTTCTTAACTCCACTTATGTATTACTTTAATTATTAACCCTAAATAAGCAAATTTTTATGCAGCTAACTTGCACACTTAATAGGAGAGCATCTGTTATTTGGTTCATCTTAATTCTTGTTTCATTCAGCTGTTTTGGTTTGCTGAATGACTAATAGGCTGCCTTCTCTCTCTCCAGACTCCCTGACATGCAGGTATTGGGGAACATTGTTCACATCGATTTTATTTATTTATTTATTTATTTTTGAGATGAGATGAGATGTTCTCTGAGGATTTGGCTGTGGAAGCCTAAAGTTTCTGGCGAATATCTTCAGTGAATTTTAGAAGTTGAAATTCCTTTCAAAGGCAGTAAAAATTCAAGATCAAGGGACTAAAATATACTGGAAAAGCCTTGTATGCTAATAGAAGTGGTGTTTGCCTCAGTCTACTGTGAGAAGCTCTACTCTAATACAGGCACCTCAAAGCCTACATCGTACTGGGAATACAAGCAGGACTTGAAACAGCCCTTGCTCTTTATACAGAGATGCATTTGAAAACAAATCTTCTGATATCCCACAGACAGAAACCCAGAAGGTTTGGAGTCTAAAAGATACAAGGCTGAACAGGGTATAGGAGATCAGGAATCACTCGTGGGATTGTTTCCCCATGTCACACTCTCACACATAAAATTCATGCAGCTGCTGAAAAGAGTTTTGACTGGTGTAGTACATTATATGCATGAAAATCTCATAGCTACCTGTACAACATGCATTTTAGTGTTTTCTCCCCTCACTGATTGCTGCCCTGTGAGTGGTTCAGTACAGAACCACCAAACGTTCTTTCTACTCTTCAGAGCCGAGTCTGTATCAAGCCCAGCCAGATGAACTCAGTTATTCAGGCATCACATGTCTTTGAAAAGCAAACTCAGTATCTTTGTAGACATGCCTAGCTTGATGTCAAAACTGATGCACCAAGGAAATTTACAGAATATTTTGGCTAAACAAAAAAGTGCAAGGGTCCCAATTCCAACAGTACTTATTTATGGTCAATGTCAGGTTAGAACTTAACTTCCTGACTTGAATGCTTTACCGAATCCCTTCCGGAAAAGGCAGACCAAAGACAACTACAAGATAAAACACAGCAGAGAGCAACCTCATATCCACAGGTGACATTCACCACTAGATCACCATCAAATCTGAGATTAGGCAGAAAAAGAAATAAATTATTATGCATTTTATAGCCACCTCAGTCAAGATAGGACAAGAAGAGAGAAAAAGGATTTGCAAATAAAAGAACTGTATAAAAATAAACCCAAACCATAGGAGTTTGGAGCTCAACTTCCCCACCTTTGCTGACATGGAATAACTCACTTCCCAACATCAGCAAGCAAAACTGTTTAAGTAGCAACAGTCTCCTAAGAGAAGAAAAGCAGATCCCATGTGCTTGTGTCTGTCAGGAGCAGGACTTAAAAGGTGAGAGAGACAATATTGTGAAAGAGTTGGTGAAATCAAGTGTTTTGACTGGCTGCCAGGCATGTCATTGTATTTCAACAATTAAGCAAACTAAACAAATAAATGATCCTTTAAAATAAAGGCTGTAAATAGAGAAGACTGCTCAAGTACCCAGTCTCAAAAAGAATATATGTTTATGGTTCTAGCTCTTGGACACAAAACATTAACCCTAATCACGCATCCTTAAATTGAGTTTATCCTCTACAGGGCCAGCAAAAGGCCTCCATTTCACTGAAGCATTTTTTTTGGTGTGGATGTGCAGGTCTATATTAAATTTACACCCAGTAACAATCCCCATAAGATCCAGGGAGACAAAAAGGGATATTTTCAAAGGCATGACAGCCAGGAAGCAAAACAGTTAAATCTTGAGATTCAAAAACGTAGAGATGTTAGAAAAAAGGAGGAGCAGCTATGATATTTATAGCAATGCATTGTAAAGACATTCAGAGCGAGAGCCAGCTGCCTTATCGTGTGCATCTTCTGCTTGCTGAGATGCCTTGGGGTACCCAAGACATCTGGAGGGAGCTGGCAGGTATGACAAAGCACTCACAGAAGACCTGCACTGTTCAAGGGACTGTGGGACATCCAGATTATCTAAAATAATAAGATGTCTAGGCACATGAATGAAGCCATAGATCACATGTCAGAATATGTAGTCCCTATGTTCTACAATACTCCCATCTTTGACGAATCCTTTAAGATTAATAATTTCACTTGAGTTTCTCCCTAGTGTGTTCTGACTTCTTTCACCCTGAACCCAAGTTACACTGAAACTGTCAGTCAGTTCAGAAACTAACGAATACTTGACAAGTTTGAGTCACACATTTTGCAGGGAGAGAAAAGAAATAAAACCTGCATTACTGCCATGTTCTGCACTGATGTCCAGTTTAGAATAACATTGGGGAACACGGGGAGATTCTCGTGTATCAGATTTGTTTCAACATGAGATTTCAACGCACTCAAATATTCCCTTTTACGCTGCTCCTTTTTCTAGTGAGGCTTTCCTACGCTCTAACTGACAGCACCATCTACTGAAAGAACTTGGGATACCAGGAACAAAATTTTATATTGCTTACTGTCCCATTTTCTTGGCTTCGTTTTGTTTTATAATTTTGCAAATTAAAAGGATGATGAAAAATTAAATACAAGGAGACTCTCAGCGAGTGCGTAAAAGAGAAACAGCATAAGTTGAGACCAACTTACTACTTTGGTTCCCTAGTTCCACCAAGAACACTGAAGTCACTGTAGAAAGCTCATTGGGCAATAAGGCACATATGAAAAGTCCGACCCTATGATTTCCCACAGTAAAAGCATGTAGTCGTGGAGGAAGAAGGTCAATTTTAGCACCGCAGATGTCTATAACTCCTCAAGCACGATGAAATGCTGTTTCAAACCTACAGTCATGAGGACTCAGCCATTTGGAATGAATGCACGGAGCTCAAGAAAATAGAGGTGAAATGGAAAAGTACATGGAACTGACTCCGTGTTCCACAGAATGCCAGTATGGTCCGAATACATTAAAAATATAATAAATCTAACCAGTATGTAAGACGTGAGTCTATTAACCTGATCATGCCTGCAAATGCAGATCAATTTCTGCTAAGTGAGGTCAGCCTGCTCCAACAAAACATAACCCGAATCATTCTTTTCCAGAGATCAGCAACAGGCTTGCTGTCATTCACAAGCATGTTTTACTTCATCAGTTACGTGTAACATTATGATTATGATGCATTTTAGTCTCTAACCCCCGTTTTAGAACATCTGGGAAAACGACATTCTGTTAACAAACCAGTTTCTATTAGTTCTTCTCAGCTGAGAAAATACAGACAAGCTGCCTTGGAAACCAGGCTTTAGAGTACAAATCCATTCTCTATAGCTCCTAAAGGTTTGTTTTGGCAAAGAATACAGAAGTGGGGGGGGGGTGGTGGTGTGTGGAGAGGAGCGGAGATCAGAGGAAGCATCTGGAATTTTTTTCTTGTAACACCTTTCCAAGGTCTGTCTGAATAAAAAACATTCTTACTGAAAAACTGCTTCAAGTTAGAAGCACCCAAAGGAATACCCATCATGATTCTCCAAATAACAAGATTTTTCCCTTCTGTCTTTGTGTGCATATTAGGCCTCTAAGTTTAAACTTTTGCTTTCAGCTTTGGTGCGTATTTGTGACTGGTACAGATTGGTTAAAATGTATGTCAGAAAACTAATCAATAAACAAGTTTAATACCATGTCTGGCTAGCTATTTGGAAGGCTGAGAAATCTTGCCTATGTTTGGGATTAGGTGATCAGTTCCCTAATAGATTTGTCAAATCAATGAAATAGAAACACACACCACTGACAGCTCATCCATTCCCATGGGAGGTCACTGTTGCTTCACTGAATAGACTGGATGTGCCAGTTTCAGGTTAACAGCACAGTTCAGGAACAGCAGCAAACAACTTTCTCTGTGGTAGCTTAGAGTTTCTCTTCCTAATTACCTTTTCCAGAAATACACCAAAAAGCAAGCATGCAATTACATACTTTTGAGTCGAGACTGATACTTCTCAAAACTGTACTAAGATGAAAGCAAATCACATCTCCAGATGCCCTAAGACATCACCACTTGGCAGACCAAAATAGTTTCTTCACCCTTGATAGCCTGCAACTCTTCAAGACCTAACCACACAAGCTTAGAAGGAAACTAAACAACATCAACAATTAACTGCATCTGATCACTACATACCTGGCATTAGAAACTGATGTCACACAAGACAACCAGCTTTACTTGTCATGGTCTGAAGAACTGCAAACAGTCTGGGAAATTTTCTCATTCATACATGTGGGAGACTGAGTGAAACCGGCAGTCTGACACAAGCAAAATTTCATCATGGTTGAATAAAAGGTATTTCAGGTAGGTAAAAACAGTCTGAACATGCCACCTCTGTCATCACTAAGGATCTCTGAATCCACGGAAAACATTCAGAAGTAACGATGGAGCATCATTAACGATGAATCATTACCAGATAATTCTTGGCAATTTACAATAAAAGTCGTGCAAAAAGCGACAATGATATTGTCAATTACACTGTCATTATAGCTGTAACCCACTCCTACTCTCCTGCCTTCACTATGTATTTTCATCTTCTACAGTGAAGATTGTTCTGCAAACTTCCTATGACTTCACAAGCTCTGATGCTTTCAGCCCTCAAACACATGGCTGTGTGAAGTGGGTGGAGAAACACAGCTACCTGTACAAAGCCAGTAGCATGACTTCTTCAGGACAGGAGGACAGATATAAGCTCTGATAGCATTGAGTAAATAAAACGGGAACCCTTCTGATACCCTCACTTCTCAGAAAAGATGGTCATCATCAGAGAAAGCATAGATGAGACTACATCACATAGTATCCTTAAGGAAAGGCGGAATGCATTTAGGAGACATAATGTATGAAAACTGACCTTGTCCATCTCCTATGCTCTATTTCTGTCATCTAAAGGCAACGCAGAGCACAAACGCTTACTGAAAAAAAAACAATCACCACTAAGTGAAAGCACGTCATCTTTTGCCTAAAAAAATCTAGAGATTTCAAAGCCGTAGCAGGCCAGACATCAGTTACCAGGCATTCTAAAGAGATCTGAATGTCTGTGATTGGTAAGAGAAATTAATTTTGTCTTGCAACACATTTTTGTACTTCAGCAAGAGGTAAGTAGAGTTCATATTTCACAGTCATCAAAATGACTAAGAGCTACTCGGGTTCACTTGCTCAGCACTGACATCTGTTATTACAGTTTGTTTCTTTCTGAAGCATCATGTACAGGCCACTGTCAGCAGACATTCCAGATGCAATTTCCCAATGGCCTGTCTCAGCATAGCTAATTAAGTATTCCTCTTTTCTACGAAAATTTGAGACAAACTCAATAGCAGTGTCACAACCCATTTCACTGCCAACACAGATGCAAGCTGTTAGAAGCACGCATATCTGGAGTACAGCATAATTTAAGCTTTCCATTGAGGGCATGCAAACAGAACCTCTGCAACAGAGCACTGCTTCCAAAGAGACATACTCAGAACAAGGAAAAATCCACACATGTTCTGCACTAGTTCTGAATCTTATATGACTTCATTGTTCACACAGAATCATCATGGTTGGAAAGGACCTCTGAGATCATCGAGTCCAACCATACACACACGATGTCCCCTCGGCCCTAAGTCTTGGTCACTAGAGCATACCCTGAAAAACCACATCTACATGTTTCTTAAATACCTCCAGGGATGGTGACTCAACCATCCCCCTGGGCAGGCTGTCCCAGTGCCTGACCACTCTTTCAGTAAAGTAATTCTTCCTAAAATCTAATCTGAACCTCCCCTGCTGTGACTTCAGACCATTTCCTCTGGTCGTGTCATTATTCACTTGGGAGAAGACACTAACATCCACTTCTCTACAACCTCCTTTCACGTAGTTGTAGAGGGCAATGAGGTTCCCTCAGCCTCCTCTTCTCCAAACTAAACGTGCCCAGTTCCCCCCGCCTCTCCTCATATGCCTTGTTCTCTGCACCCCTCAGTGAGTTCCTTTCAAATTACTAGTCATCCATTCAGTTCGAGACCTATTTATATGGTATGGCATTCACTTTTAAAGACAATTATACACATACAGTTGATATTTTCTTTGTATTATAATCAGACATGTTAAGCATATGCAAGGGAAAGCCTTATGCTTGCTTTCTACATTAGCGCAAGTTAAGCCCACCGCCTCCCAATCCCTACATATGTAAAAGAGAATATTCATAAAGGAAACCTTTGCAACAAAGGATTTCATAGTCAGGTGAGTTAATAGTTGGCAAAACAACAACATCTAAAAGAGAAAGACAGACAAACACCTAACCCAGCAAATGCCGTTAAAGTGGGTGTGTGCGCTAAAGAAACATGTAGCAACAAGGGGCAAAGGAAGTTAGAGAGCATTCATCCTACATCCAAAGATATAAAAGGAGCTCTACCCATTGGCAGCATAACCTGAAAGTTAACATGAGAGCTCCCCATCAGAAATCAGTTGGAAAGGAATCACTTTAATTACAGTTGTCCAGTAGAAATTTCCAGATGGTGATGGCCATTTTTGCTGAAAATATTACATCAGGAATCAGTATACCTATATAAGCATATCAATAATTACATCAGTATACTTAAACAGGAGGAAAAGAAAACAATCCATCAACACAAAGAAACCAAATGTTCATACTTTATCCTCATTTCTTGCATCTGCAAAGCTTGACGTTTTCTCCCTTCCCTAGAACAGATAGTGTGGGGTAGGTTAAAAAAGCAGAAATCACTACAACTGTGAAAAATAATGAAAATACTCTATGCACTTGAGTAAAAAATAGTTTTCCCAGCCCAGCTTCACTGGGTAATAAGCTAAACAGCTCTATCCATAGCTGTAGGAATCAAGAGGTACCAACTAAAGAACTATCTAAAGATCCTAGAAAGTCATATTTGCTATCTCTGCGCTTCCTGTGCATGCTGAAATTTGCCCTGGCACAATGTATAAGGAGGGAAGGATGTAGCATTATTAGTGGGTCCAAATTTAAAATTGTTATTGAACAGACAAAGATGAAGCTGTAAATGAACAGCTCAGCTTCAGAAGTACTTGTTTATATAATAAGGGTCATAAAAGCTACTCAAAAATAAACAAAGTACGGGCATAGAATATCTAGGTTTTTTTGAAGTTGAAAGCAGGAGAACCGCAAGATTCCCAGTTAAACAGATCCAAAGTCTTGGAGACTGTTTCTTGTAGTGGCCACATCCATTGCTAGTTTTGGAAATCTACTTTTCTTCTCATGGCTACAGGGATGCATTTTGGTCCTTTCTGCACCATTAAACCAGGCTACTTCCTGTTTTCACTGTGAATGTAACAGCATGCTATAAACAAACAGTGAAAATTATCCAATATATGGGTTGGAGTATGGAATAGAACAGAAAGATGAGAAATCTCGGGTGTGATTTACTGCCCAATATATGTAATGACTCATCACAGTAATTTCCTGTTCGCAGAAAGCCCAATTCTCCCACCTATACAAGTGTTGAGTAGCTCCTTACATGATGCCTCATCCTACTGATCAGTAGGATACAGTACCATTTACAGAATAATCATAGAATAGACTCATAGAATGGTTAAAGTTGGAAGGGACCTACATGTGATAAGAATTGTAACTTTTTTCTAACTAGGTACTTGGGAGAACTATCTGCTTGTTGAGTTGAAATGACATAGTCCACCGGCAGGACTGTACAATGAAATATATTTCCCAGGGACATGAGCATAGAGTTTAAATCTGGTGCTGAAGTGTCGGTGTGACAAGGAAATAGACTTCCTATAACAAGTGTACCCACCTAAATAGATTCTTAATCCTATCGAGTTTTAATAGTTGTACCTGGCACAATAATTAAAAATCCTTCCCTGTATTAAAAAAAAAAAAAAAATAATGGAATTCACAAAACATTTACTTCAGGATCAGTTACTTGTTTGCACAGTCCTGTCAACTAGTCTAGTGAAGTCAGAGGCTGCTTTTCCCTAACTCATGCCATTTGCAATAAATGAACGAGAGTTCAATTTTTCTGCTTCATACCTAAAGAAAAATATTTTTCAAATTGTAATCAAGCTCTTCTTGGGAAAAGTCATTTCATCAGGTACTGCAGATTGTTAGGAAAGAGGGTGGGGCCTTCCCAGGCTGACGTCCTTCAAGCCATACCTAAGTACAAAGAGCAAGGCAGAATTGCAGCCAAGAAACTCTCAAAAGCTGTTTCCAGTGATTGCTGGGATTGCAAGGCTGGCTTCAGTCTGCAACTGCTATAACTTGCTGCTAAAAAGAAAAGAGGGAAGCTGGACTCGGCTCACAGCAACTAATCATATTGGAGAATTAAATATAATTACCATCTTCTCAATGTGAAACTGTATCGGACTTTTGATTTTTTTATTTAAGCGCAACCAAATAAGCTTCCCCTCCCCCTCTTCTTTTTCATCTTTTTCTACACACACAGTGGTAATGTTGCAAACAGCCTGCTCGAGCCCTGAACTACTGGTGAATCAAAATGCCACTGAAAATGATATCTGCAGCTACAGTCCAGGCCAGGGATCTCCACTGCCTGGAGAAACTGCCAGTCCCAAAAGCTATTTTCAGCAGAGCCCATCATTGCCAGACTCTGGATTAACTGAATTGAATGTTGCGAGTCCCATGATCTACCCTCCTCCTTCATGTAAACCTCCAGAGATGTCTGCTCCCGCTGGTAAGACCAAATCTTTATTCACATCTTGTCTTTCGTGCAACATTATCATGCCTCTTTTGCAAAGTGATTAAGTACAAAGACTTGCAACTCCTTTTGTGCTAGCAGAGCGCTTTACTAACAGTAGCACATAATAAGCTTCTGTGGAAATAATATCGAAGATGTATGGGACACTTTCCTATTCATATCTTGTTTTTATTTTGTTGCGGTCTGCTGCTGAAGTCAGAAATTATTCTGCTTTGTGAAGGATGCTCAATATTCCATCATTTCTGTCTATCTCTAGCGTTTTGATGCTCATTAACATTCTGAATTGCAAATTTGTTTCCAAATCTAACAGTAAGGTAATAGATATGTCCTTCTGAATTATTAACATTATAAAGTCATATGAAAGTATGTTTGGTGAATCATTGCCTTTACTGAGTGCTTCAATTGCAGGAATACATCTGGGTACGTGGTCTGATCCACCATATAGTATTTTGAGTGTAAATAGCTTGAAAGGTAATATATTAGCAATTTGGGGTTTTTTATAAAGCTTTTCATAGAGGAATTTACAATAGTCTATAAAGAGTAAATAATTCGTTTTCAAAACACCCGTCTAAAAGAGGAATTAATTCCATTTATAGAGCAGTCTGAGAGACAAACCATAGGTTTTGAGGTCCCAATATTTTAATTATTCAGTGATAGGTTAAACATTCAGAAACACCAGAAATATTACTGGTGCAGTAATGACAATCGCACAATGACAAATGCACAAAATGACAACTCAATATGTATTCAAAATGCACCATTTGCTACTTGGGATTCAAGACCCTCCTGCTGAAGGGGTGTCAGTCTCTCATTGCCTGGAGGAGGGAAGAAAAACAGTATCACTCAACTAGAAACCACATCTTGTGTGGCTGGTTTCCATGCCAATATTGCCTACTCTGAGACGGCCCAAGCTCGGGGAGGTCTACCCTTCCCATCTGCCAAGTTCTTGCAGTTCTCCACAGCACTTAGCCAGCCAGACTCCAGCAGCTGCTACACACAGATTTTGGTCAAGGAAGGAATATTGGTAAAGGCATCTCATGTTTTACTTAATACTGACTTCTCCTGTAATAGGAACTGCTTGCCCGAGCTGCATACGCCTTGTTCATTTTAGGTTGCTGCATTGTTTAATCATAAGTGTGCTTTAATCACAAGTGCTGGTTTTATTCCTCACGTCATGAGCTGCATTAGGAAGAGAAGCTTCTCTGCCCCAGCAAGCATTGCTGCTGGATGACTCCTTATTCTCAGCAGCCACACTTTGACTCCCAATACTTAGGCTTCTTTGGAACCGTGGCCTTCTATATGGCATATTTTACATGCCAACCAGTTGGGAAGACCTTGAACTAATGTAGTAAAGCTATCATCTTATAATGACAATAGCTGCTGCTGAATGCATTTTATNGGAAGAGAGGGATGGGGGTGGGACACTGTGTTACATAAAAGGTATTTCAAAAGCAATGCATTTAAGCTCCTAATCTGGGCAAGTCTTTCAAGCTTGGGGATTCAAGTACAAGATGCAAGAAGACCTAACAAACAATTACAGAGCAGCTTGTTTTGACAAACACAATCGTGCTTGGAGAACTATATATATTCTCAAATAACTACTTCATTCCACTACAGAAAAATCACTGCTTCCCTTTAAATCATACCACAATGACTTCCAAACCTACCAAGAACTACCAGAGAAAGACATTAGAGATAGCATCACTATCTCATTTCTGAAACAATTCTGTTCCTTATTGTTCTACTGTACCAATGTAACAAACCACAGGACAGTAAACTGCAAAGACAGATTCACTGCAATAGCTGAAAATTAGAACATGACTAAGACGGGCAGTAGTCTAAGCAATGTTAACATATTCCTCAAAAGCAGTTACGTGCTCTAAGTCTGTATGGCACCCCTGAGCTGAAGGGCACCAAGAAAAACTGCCCAAGGCTGAGTCTCCTGATAGTACATTTGTTTCTGCAGCACTGAAAGCTCTAAACCAGAAAATCCAACTTCTTTTCACCCTTTTTTCCCCAACCATCCATCCAAATTTCCTTCTGCATTCCTGCCCTGTCCCATTGTTCTCTTTCCAGCTTCAGTGGCACATTCACCCTTGTGAGAGTCTCTCCTCTTCCTTTACTCAAAACTGAAATCATTCCTGTGCACTCAAGTTTGACAACAGCCTTCATGTGGCAATCTGTGGGTTAACTCAGCTCTCTGCCTATGCTCTGAGACTGAAGATCCCACAGCCAGCTTTGGGGCTTGTTTTTGTTTTGTTTCTGAAGAATTCCCATTGTGAGGCCCCACACTCTGTTGTAGCCAGAGAAGCAACGCATTAAAGTAATTGTTAAGCAGGAAATAGGCCAGAGCTAAGGAACATGTGGGGTGATATGGAAATTTCCCACAATTGATGATGAATATGAGAATCACAGGCCGTCTCTCAGGGTGACCTCATCCTCCCACTATTCTATAATAGCTCAGAGAATTATGTTCCTATAAGCATCATGTTATGATTTTTCCAGACTCTGGACCTAGCTCTGATCCCCCTCAGAAGCGCTACATGGGTGTGAGAGTAAAGATGCCAGTACGGGAATTACTGAGAAAAATTCGGCTCTCCAAAGGCCTGGACTCAGCTCCCAGCAAGGTGAGGACTCTTCCTGAGTTCAGAAAGGTTGCTTCCCAGATACGCAGCATCCCAGTGCGGGCACAGCACACTCCCAGTCTGTCAGCGTTCTAGAGAGGTTACACCTACAGCTGCTGCCTCTTCCATCCACTTAATGAATGCTTTTTATGAAGGTGGAGAACATTCCAGGCTGGGGACCTGTGCAAGGAACACTTTAAGACCGTGACAAGAGCACACATTTGTTCCCTGGATACTATACATCATGCAATCAAGCCAAAGCTGGCCCAAGAACCAATAAAAATGTTGCTCTGGCAACCCAGATTTCTGAACAATCTGCAAAAACAGCCCAAGTAGCTGGTGGACTCCCAGACACCTGGTCTGTTGCAAAGATCATTGTAAGGCTGCCATGAATTACCCACTCATGGAAATTCATTCATCGCAGTCTACGTTATGCAAAGTACACAGCACAGGACACAATTTACTTTGTTTATCTTACAGTATTTAACACTGTTTCGTCTTCACTTGCGTACAAGCATCTCAAATTGAGTTGGATGGTTTTTTTTTCTCCTCAGGAAGCCTCATTAATGAAGACAGTAACCAAAGGATCCTCAGGAAAAACAGGTTAGGAAACTTCTCTCTTAGTAACAGAACCTCCTCTTCTACTAGGATCATCACTGTTAGGTACCCAAAGAACTGGATCACTTCTCTCCCATGGTCAGAGCACCATGCTGGCTCCTAGCTCCCCTTAAACAGGAGCTGGCTAGTTGTGCATCACCACCATGTATATGCTACCTGTTATAGCATAACGAGGCAAAATTTCTGACTAGAATATCTTCTATATGTGTCAGCCCTCCCCCCCAACTCAAAATAGCTTATTTCTCCCTTTCTTTCCAACAGAAAAGAGAAGAGTTCACCCTTATACAGAGAAACAGCTTAGACAGGTATGCATAACACCTTCAACTCTGTGCTGCCAGCCTCCTCAGGCATATTTCATGTTATATCACTGAGTGAGAACAGGACACTTCATGTCTGATTTCCCTCCCCCATCTTCCACCCTCCCCGTTTTTGTTGCTATTTCAGAGCAAGCACAGCTTTGGGCAAACGCTAAAAGGCTTAGAGGACCTTGATATCCTGGTGGAGGTACTGCAGGAAGATTTGAACAAAAGCCAGTTGCAAAAGGAGTCTCTGCATTCTGTGCCAGATGGCTTTTGGCAGGGCTTCTCCTCAGATCTGCAAGCCTCTTGGTGGGAAACTGGAGAAAACAAGCAGGCAGCTGGCAGCCTGCAGGAGAGATGCCACAGCTTAACTAAGTTGCGTTCATACGGCTGTTTTAAAGATTGCAACTCAGTATTGTGGGGAGAGGCAGAGACTTTTCTTCATGACCAGAAAAACTTACAGGAGTCCAGCTGGACAGGAATATTCTCAAGGACAAGTGAGAAAGAGAGTAGCTCGTGGATACAGGATGCATGTACAACTACCCAGACAGACTTCACAAGGCATTCTTCACAAAACACATCTCCATACTCTAACGCATCAGGAGGCTGTTCAGAGGTGCTTCTGAAAGCTAATACAGGTTCTCCAGACACTGAAGGACATTTGAAGTCAACCCCAACTTCTTTCACGCAGCAGGATCACTCTGCCATCTCCTTCTTCCAGTTCCAGCTACACAGGGAAGAAACTTTACTGAGAAATATCCCAGTGGACAAGCTGCTTGCACCTGATGCAAATGGCAACAGGTTTCCAATTCTTCTATTTCCTAGGACATCACTTGTCCTTTGCTTTAACTTCAAGTACTAGTTTTGGGCATACCTGGGCAAAGGCTTCCTTGCTCAATGTGAAGTTCAAACACACAGTTCTAGGAAGATAATAAAAGTAGAAAGATTCTATATTTGTAGTAGTTTTACCAAACTACAAGTAACACCAAAACAAGTAATTGCTACTGAAAAAAAAAAAAAAAAAAAAAAAAAAAAAAAAAAAAAAAAGAAAAAAAGATGCAAAGAAGATCTTTTCCAAGCTGCAGACACTCTCAGGATAATTACTTGTAGTATTAGTTGGTAATAAAAAAGGGTGGGAGGATTACATCAAAACACGCATATGCTGCTAGTCTAGAGCATAGACTTCCAAAGAACTGGGAGTGGCTGTTTTGTTGGAAATGAAAGCAAAGCTTTTACAGAGCCCATTTTCCCCAAGATAGCATGTTTATGGAGAAAATAGCGATTTATTTAAAAAAAAATTAAAATCTTTTATTAGGTTCCATACAGTTCAGCTTCTTTGGGGCAGCTGGTATCAAATCAGAGTGACAGAAAGCATGACATAATTTATCAACTGTCCTGGTTAGAAGGAGATTAATTTTTGCTCATACAGACAATCCTGTTCCCAATTTAAACTATTTAGTACCCACACAGGGAAAGCTAAACAAAGCATTGTTCCCTTCCATGAAGTACCACTTTCCATGCAGAATAATCATATTCAGTGCAATAATAAAATTACAGATGTCACTTTTCAGCAATAATGTAGCTGTAACTGAGTTACAGTAAGCCACCCACTACCATACTTCCTGCGTATTTTTTACATACAAAAAAAATTCTCAGACATGAACAAAACTAATCATATTTAAGAAACTAAGACATTTCTACTCTCATGTTTATGTAAAGTTCACAAGCTAAAATTTCCAGCAGTCCACTAACTTCTATGAAGTATTTAAACAGATTACATGCTCTAAAGAACGTACAAAGGCAGGAATACACACTGAATAAGCTAAATCTGAGCTGTACTGAATGGTGAACAATATTAGTTAACCACAAATAAACTCAACCAAACAAACCAAAAACCAGCAACAAAACCCAAACAGAAACAGCAATAAGTGTCAGTTATTCAGACATCTTCAAGGATATGGTGCTATAAGACAGGGGGGATAAAAATAAAGAAATAAATAAAATCAATGCCTGCATTAATTTTTTCCTCCAGGAGGAAAAGAAGACATGCCCAAATTTATAAGAAAAGGAAGTCTTTTTCAGGATGAAATTCAGGCGTAACACTTGCACTATTTTGAGTAGTTCAGTGAGACTGAATACACAGAAGAAATTGAGCTCTCCTCCTCCACAGGACTGAATTACAGTTTGGAAAGAATTCTTTTCTTTTAAGTGTATAAGGAGGGTTTTCCTTATCTCAATTTTTAGGTATCTTGCATTCTTTTCCCTGTAATGAAGGATGCTTTGAAAAAGGAGGAGGAAATAGAGACTTTCAGAAAAGAAATCATGGAGTAGGAAAGGAATGGTGTTATAACAGGAAGAAAGAACCAAAAAATCCTGGCAGACAAAAATCAGAAATTCCATTATTTCTACGGAGACTAAAGAAATTAATGCTTACATATCCTAAGATTTCATCATTTGTGAACTTTAACATTTCATGCTTTAAAATACTCGCTGTTAGTTCTGAGTATTTTAACCACTGTTTTCCCTTCTAACTGTTTAAATCTGTGTTGTTTTCCAGGCTGCTGCACAAGGCTGTCACTCAGGGAAGAAGAGCTCTGACTTACGCACTTGCACAGAGATTTGCATCCCTAAATAAGATCAATGAGAAGGATGCAAAAAAAAGGGTAGGATGCTAACTCGCCAAGAATAGGCCGATTTTCTATCACATGTAAACATCATTCAAACCCCATTCAAGCACCAAGCATACTTTTGGACAAGGTGGCCTTGCAAAGAGGGAAAAATAGAAAAGGGAGGAAGTGATCTGTGTAGAGCAAGTATTAGGACAATTGAGAACAACCCAGAGTCCCAAGTCCCCACCTCATCCTCTAAGAAATGTTGTTATTGTAAAACTATTTCTGCCTTTCACAATGAGTTTCCCCTTCTTCTGTTCTTAGACTGCCTTACATCTTGCTGCAGAAAAGAACCAACATCTGATGGTGAGTGATCTGATATCCCTGGGAGCTAATGTCAATGAACAGGACAGTTTGGGGAAAACTCCACTCCACTTGTGCGCAGAGAATGGATATTTGAGAGTTTTAGAGGTAAGTTGGTCATTTATGTTGTAGAAACACAAGTGCAAAGGTAAAGCAAAGACAAAAAATGCCTGATCTTTTGTTTAAAATATACAAGAATTTTCCATACCTGAAAATTAGCTTTGGTTTGATGTGGTTAAAGCACTACAGAGTTGGGGGAGGAGGGAGTATTTTGGCACTGCCAAAAGTCAGGACTTACACTACTCTTCATTTCAGGTTTTGAAAAATTGCAAAAACAACGGTGTGTGTGTGGAAGTCAATCTGACTGATTACTATGGTAAGAGGAAAAGCTTAACTACATAGACAATTAGCGCAGACTCCAAAAGTTTCACACTACAGATTTTATCTAACAATGTTCAATTTCACATTTAAAACGAAAAGATCTAGGAGGAGAGCAAATCAGTCTTAATAGGGCATCCCCTTAGGATTACCCAAGCATGGGATGGTTTACTCCAGTGAGGTGTTCAAGCACCAGATTTGTTTGACTTTTCTATGGTCTGTTCTGTTCAGGTTTAACACCACTACACTGTGCTGCTCTTGCCCACACTGTCTTAGTTATGGAATCTCAAAATACTGACATCGATACTGACATGGGAAGGTTTCTCAGACTACGCAAAGATCAAATTCTTGAGGGAATTAACTGCTTATTGCAAATGGGAGGAAAGCCTGAGTTGCAGGTGAGGGCCAGCAGCAAGGTATTTATTGTGGCCTTAGGTTTTCTTATTCTTCTTCAATCACAGGTTTCACTGTCGTTTGCAGGTACTAAATTCATGTCAAATTACCACCACCCACATAAAAATTGAGAAGAACGCAGAACTCATGTGTTTGCTTCAGTCTCATAAGACTAAGGGACAGAACATTCTTCAAGAGGTAAACTTTTACACGGGCTCTAGCGTTTGTACCAAAGAAACTAAATGCAGTAGTACAAGCCATACCTCCTGTAAACACAGCAGATGATGCTCCCAGCCTTGCCCTATCTTGCATAGGGCAGAAAATCCCCTTTTCAGGGAAAAAGCACTGTACAAGTTCTTGCCACACTCGGTCCCATCCCAGTTCTAGGGATTGCTCTATTTGCTATAATTTAGAGCAGCCCAGTTGGATGCAGGTGCTGCCAGCATACCGCTCACACCTGTTCCCAGCCCAAACTCCTCCTAGCAACAATGCCTTCCAACATTTTACAGCACACCAAGCTGCAGAGGGGCATCTCAGAAGCAATACCAAGAAAATTCTTCTTCTGATGATAAAAGAAAGCTACAGGCCCAAGTATTGCCACTATATTCAGCTACCTTCAGCAGCTCCTTAAAAGAACTCATTTTATCCGCACATTAGTGCACACATTCAACACTAAAACTATCCTAAACCTGCATTACTGGGCTAAAAGATAACCAATGGGTATCAGCATCTCTTGCTAAATTTTTGGTGCATGACAAGACATGAACACTGAAAAGTAGACTCTTGAGCGCTTAACAGAAGCCTAAGTTTCTAGAGTGAAATTCTATCAAAATAATGCAATATCTGCAACAGATTCCATAATTCTTGTCCAAAATTCAGCAAATATCCAGTGCTTAAAAGTGACAGCCTTTTTACCTTTTCTAGGGTCTTTTTGGCTCTGTCAGATAAGAGTTCCCACCAGTGTACATTTACAGAAACTGAGAATATAATAAAATTTCAATTAGAAATACACAGTTAAAGCCACATTTAGGAACTTATCTTCTTAACAATTATGCTCTGTAAATAAAAATATCATTTCATTTCAGCTCATTACTGACAGAACTGTTAAACATGCCACCCTCTCTAATCTTGTAAGGGGAAGAATCTAGGTTTCGCATGTTGAAACCAGTACATGTTCTTGACAAAATCTGCATCACTGTTAATGCTGGAAAGTTACTGTTCTGGTTTCTTTATCTCTGTAGGGGTACAGTCTGTCAGATGCTCCGAGAAGAACCCCCAGTTCCTCATCACCAAATAACTTTTCTGAGCTTTTTTCCGTGTCACCTCCGGATGACTTTGACACCACTCTTTAAGGTATTTTGTGACAGGAAATTGATTTTACTTAGTCGGGACCTTTGTAACCCAACAGCCATAATGTGGTTACTAGCTTCAGTACCTTCCCTACATTGCTACATAACAATTAAACAGTTCATATGGAAGTGAGGGAAAAGAGGCCCAGTGACTTATAACTTCGGACTAACTCCAGAGCTCTACACAGAATCTCTTTTGCTTGCAAAACTCCTTACTCATTCAAAACCAAGTAGAAAATAGGGCAATAAATAAGTGGTATTAGAAGGAACACTTAGCACATAGATTGATCTGAATGTTTGTTGGTTTATTGCCTTCCAGGGAAATGCTGCTGAGGCTCATTATCTGTCTCATGGTCCATGTGCTGCAACTGTTGCTGAAGAACAGACAGTAAAATGTATTATAGTTTGAACTGACTGTTGAAAATATCTCTTCAGTACCCAGAATTAAAGAGTAAATTGGGGAAAACCCTTGAGCCAGGTTTCAACAGTATTAGACATTCAGTGTTAGATACTCCAGTAAATGAATAGCTCTTAATTTTCTCACAAAGCTGAGCACTTATTCTTCTCTTTTGAGGTCTGAGTAGTGTTCTATGTTGTGAAGCTCTGACAAATTTTTAATGCAGGTGTGTACCTTAAGAAAAAACAGCCTTTGATTTTAGCCATTCAGAGGCTAGTTTTAAGGGTATCCATGTAAGATTAGTCTTTGCAGTCCAAAACTGATGTTCGGATGAGCTAAAATCTCAGGCAATATATCATTTTAAACATGAGCTATGGAACTCAGAATCTGATGGGCTATATTTAATACTTTCTGCAGTCTGGCTCTGAATTTGTCCAAGATTGGAGCTGTCTCACTTCAAGGCAGATCTACTGGGCAGAAAAAAATCCCTCCACAATAAAGCATACCCACACACTGCTACTGAACATGTTTTTTCAATCAGAATTTGCCACCAGTGATGGATTGCAGATAAAGTCTGGGATAGAAAATGTTTGGAATCAGTTCCTTTCACTTGGCATGATCTAACAGAGGAATATACCTTCATAAAATTTAAATATATAACAATGCTTTACAAAGATAATTTTTTATATGAAGCGATTTTTCAAGTTAGAAGGGTAAGTAGGAGCTTAAATTATTCTCTGCTAACAGATATCCAAGCACTCAGCAGAATTCCTATAAATTAGACTTTTATTAAAAAAAAAAAAAATTATCTTCCCAGACTAAGTATCACTTTTTTTTTAAACTTCTGATTGTGAATTAGCTGGTTTCTATGAAACTACCCTGTTTGCTACATATGGAGCAATCTACATTTATGTAACCTACAAAATGACTGATCCAGCAATCAACTCATGTATGTACCTCCTGTTGAAGTAAATGGGAGATTTTTCATGTGTAACAATTGCAGGGTCCAGTATTAAGTACTCAGCATGTTTGGGGAATATATTTTAATGAACCTTTTCCATTTTCTTCTTGTAAAAAAGGTTGCTTTCCTCTTACTGGATATTCTTAAGTGTTAAGCTCCAAGAGCTATGTTGCACAATGGTTTACTGAAAAACAACAGTTTTAGTTAATTCCACTGGGATTTGGGTCATAACCTATGTTTCTTATGTCCTGAACAGGTAAATAGTGCTCTTCTGTATTTTCTCTAGTCTGAATGAGATGTGATACTTAAAAATGTTGAAGTATTTTATTAAAAAACACAAAACGAAACATTATTCATATGATGAGTTGTATAACACCGTAGAATATTTGCCCACCTCCTTTCATAGGTGTCCCTTGTGTTTTAGTCTTGTGAAGTATTTTCTTTTTCCCTTTTTGTCCCAGGATTTACTTGGAAATACAAATATTTTCCTCCCTGATGATTTTTCTCTGTCCCCACCACCACTCATTCTTCCTTCATGTTTGCATTTTAACTCACACCTGTGCTCACAGAACTTTTATTCATTTAACGAGAATTAATGAGGCTCTTCCAGGTTACGCAGCTTCCATGTGTGGTTTAAGTATCAGATCCAAGACCTACTGAAATTAAAGAGTCCTTGCTTTCACTGAAAACTGGTCAAGAACTTCTGCATCCTACACAGAAACAAGAGTGAAGCAGTATTGATGTACTTCTCTGTTCACCATAAGCATTCTCAGTAAAGAAAAATGAATTTGCTTACAGGACATCTTTAAAAAGTATAGACAACTATCAGATAAGGATAAAATATTAATCAAGTTTTTTACTCACACGGAAACCATTTGAGGGAAAGGCTATTTGTATGTATCACTTATTCAATATACTCAAAGCTGAACTAGCTTGTAAAATACATTCTACAACTGTTATACACTAATTGTACTGACATTAGTAGGTACGCCTTATATTGTGTTTCATTGTTCCCTCCTGCCAATAAATTTGTCAATAAAAAATTTCATGCAGTATGCAATACAGAACTCATTGACTTTTATGTACTGGTACAGGCATACTACACTCACAACAGAAGTGACTATCATAAAAAGGGCAAGTTAAATAGACTTTAAAAGCTGACAGGTTTCTGCTGTTGTTTTGTTTTTTTAAGAGCACAGTGGTGCCTGTGCAGAAACACCAGCACTACCACAAATTTTAAAAAAACTCAAAACTAAAACAAAACAAGCTTCCTTCTTTTCAAGACACATCCATTAATCCACTGCCTCTAACTAGGAGCTAGACAACTGCTCTTTCAATAAACTAATTCCTGACATTTTTTCAGCGCTAAAATTTTTGCCGACAACTGACTAGTCTCAAATTAGAAAAAATAACTCATGGATCTAAGGAGATTAAGTAACGTAAGAGTTTGCTGAAAAAGCCACAGTGAATAGCTGAGAAGCTACAACTAACTGCAACTATTCTATACCAAATAAGAATAGAAGAGGGCTTTAAGTAAGAATTACACTCCGTCAAAGTAACTTGCAGTAAGTAAATTTCTAGCACAAGATTTTTTTCTATCAATACATTTTCTTCTTGTGAGCAGAGACCTGCTAACATTTAGATGGAGGCTTTGCGAGTACTGCACATTCCCTGCTCCTAGTGCAATTGCTACTGCAAATGACACAAAAGCTCTTTACAGAGTTGTTCTCAACAACTGGACTGAGAAAAAAAGAACTCAAGTGAGTATTGGAGGGAGGTTTTCTAGCCCAGTACAAACTAATGATTTGGGCAGAGCAGCACTGAAATTAACTCTGACCTGTATGTACAGTACTAGATAGGCCTAGTGATCTCGATGGTTCAGACTGAAAGCTTTCACTTTGCTTCTCATCATAAAAGGAAAACCTCCCCTGGTAATGAAGGTCCTTAACCTAGACCCGTTACTAATTCTCAAAGAAAATGTCTCAAAGAAAAGGACAGCATTTGCTGAATCATCATCTCTACTTCCTTCAGCCCTACACCCACTCTTGTAAGTCTGCCCACAGGTCTCTCTAGGGCAGCTCAAACCTGCTTGGTTAGAAGTAGTAACTGGATCTTAGCAGAAGATTTACTCAGAATGAATTCAATAGCTTTGCCCACAACGGCCTTTAAACTGAAGGTTTGAATATGTACACATGAACACAAACCTACTGTACTGGAATTACACATGCGTTCCCACGAAATCCTCTTTCGTAGTAATTACAGAAACTGGCTTCCATATCCAGTCCCAGTACTGACAAGATTTCAGATCACTGAAGCACAAGGAGTGACTTCTTCACCTCAAGATGTCCTGTGCTTTATTCACACCAGCTATTACCATGCTGGTAGCAGAAGGAGTGGAGTTATCATTCTGCACTTGTAGCAGGGCATGACAGAAGCACCTCCAGGACAAAATCTGTTCAGTTGCATTTACATTATCAACACGGCTCAGAACTCCCCACCCCTGGGCTCTTTCTGAAAGCAGCAGCCGCAGCAGCAGGAAGTGCAAGGTGTGCAGCTAGATTGTGGCATGCCTTTGACAAAGTGCCATGCTTTTGTCATCTAAGTTATTATTTGAGAAGCCTATGAACTGTTGCCCACTAGAACAGATAATGTTAAGCATAGAACAGCACCAGAATTATAATTAAAACACAGAGAAGAATATAAATCACATTAAAAATACCTTCTAACACACAAACAGAATGAATTCAATCTTGTGGAGCCAAGAAAGAGTCTGGGGGAGGCTTGACAACAAAGAAAACCCTCCACCACCCTTTGAGAATATGGATCAACAGCTGCCATTCAAGAAGCAGCACTGACATTTCCTCTACACCACTCTGCATCCCGTTTCCCAAACTCCTCCTCTACCTCCACGTGATGACATCCAGGCTAAATTGCAAGCAGAGCTGGAGGAGCCAAGTTTCTGAGCCAAGCAGGAGGGAGAGGCTAAGCTCTTGGCTGATTCAAATTCTTTTAGAACTGTCTCACCCATCAAGTTTTATTTTTCCTGCTTTGTGGCTAGAGAAACTTGGAAACCAAATGATTCGATTTAAAAGAAGACATGTTTCTGCAGCTGAGTTGAACAGGACAGATGAAATAGGTTTAGAGAAGGGAGACCTGCTACCTGGTAAAATGAGTGTCTCGAGCACTTTGTAAAGAGATCATGGGAAGGAGAGGCAAGAAAAGGAAAGGGGACAGGACTCCCGCTCAGTCTGGACAGCAGAGTTCTCAGGCTGTAGCAATCTCTATTACCCAGACTGCCCCAGCCACACATGCACATAAGCCAGGAGCTCCAGTTCAATGTTGTTGCATGCTTCACTGAACTGTTTACCCAGAGATTTCACTTGTCCTGACGATAAGCACGTTACACAGCTTAGCACCTGGAGGTTGCAGAATCAGCCCTAAAGAAAAGCCTTCTGTCTTGAGACAGTCTAAGTGAGCTGCAGTTTCAGGCATCCATACTTGTCCTAGTTACTTACATCCACGAGGAGCTGGTCACATGGCACCTGTGCCCCAAAGTGCCATTCTCCTCTCTTCTTTTTTTCCCATACCTCATTCCATGTGGTTTCTAGGATGAGGAAGGAGATTAAACTGAGATTATTAGGAAATGTTTTTCCTAAAAAAAGATGGTGAGGGGAAGGGGTCTCTTGTTGAGCTTCCTGCAATGCTTATTCATTCTTCCCTGGATCTCCAGATTACAATTTTATATTTGTCATCTGCTTAGGAACTACTTTACCTTTACTTCAGGGGCGCAATTTTGGTGTTCACTTGGCCTAGCAGCAAGAGTTTAGGCTCCAATAGATAAAACGTCACTTCTCGGGTACAAAAAACAAAGAAGATGCTAACCAGTTGGTATCAGGAACGCCCCAGGCATTGCTCCATACTTAGCCATATTTCACTGCTGCACCCATAAGAAGCCTGTCTGGGTAGGTCCCAGCTCTTAATTATCTCTCTTTGTTATCTCTATCTATCATCACTAGCCAAATAAGTTTACAGAAGTCTCTTTTTTCTTAAGCATAACAAGATCTCCAAACACAAATACTGAAATGTGTGTGGTGTAATAAGAACATGAAAAAATCATAACACCATTACCTCAGTAACCCAGAATAAATACTTCAGATCTCAGGGAAAGCACGCAGTGTGAATCAATACAAAAATCTAGTAGCAGATATTAATTTTGCTTGATTTCACTTTGCTTCAAATAAAACCTTCTGGATCTCTTTGCTACTGATGAGTAACCAGTTTTTGAAGCCCTCACAATTACTTCTAGAAAGGTATTCAACAGCTAATTGGTTGCTAGAGGCACAGAAATACAAAATAACCTGCCTTCAAAGGTCTACACAAAGGCCAAAAAAGATTTGCATCATCACAAACCCTAAGACTTAACGAAGCCTTTTAGAGTCCACAAAGCACAGCCCCCTTAAAGCTTCAGCTTTCATTTTCTTCACCAGACGCTTATGCATCTCTTACTGCTCCTTCCATAAAGCTTCTTTAGAAAGCAGGACTAAAAGGGACATGATGAAGTGGCGTTTCAATTAAGCAAGAAATATCTGCCTGCTAGAAAGACTCTAGGAAATAGCAGTGAACAAAAATTAATCTACCAGGATTTTAAGTAGTTGGACAGTTTCTGATTTCATTTTCTATTGCTCCCAGGTGTACATGTTTTGACTCCTAGTTAACATGACCTTTCCATTTCACTGGAATTATTACTCACTCACAAAGGCAATCCCTTTTCTGATACAAAAAAGATAAGCTTCTGCAGAACCCAGCAGTGCTTTGAGTTCATAGCCAAATAGATTGTTTGCTAAGGTGAAGCACGTACAAAGTCCACCTTGATGACAGTTACGTGTGTAATACAGGTCATTTTAATGCCGGATTTTATTTTCTATGTTTGCAGCAGGCTGTTTCCAACTAAGTACTTGTCTGTTATAAAACAGAAACCTCAGCCACATTCTCCTACAGTTTAAATACAACTTTGGTTTTTAGTTCCCTGAGAAAGCAAAAGCCAAGCACATGTGTAGTGAACATAGCAGCTCCTATGATTCTCTCCCAAAATCAAAGTGCAGATTCAGAGGTGCTAGTCTCCTCCAAGGTTTAAAAACATCTAGCTCTAAAACATTGCCATTGGAAACACACAGCTACAAAGTAAAAGCAAAAAAAACCCCAAGCAATTTCCAGTCTCTCCATTGTCTCTCAGGCTTGAAAAAAATCTGAGCTCTCTTTGGCCTATATCCTCATTTGTTTAAATTTAAATTAAGATTCATCTATTTCTTCAGGATTATCTCAGAATAACCAGTCTTCAGGTACTGGGCTCTTTTTTTCCTAAACATAGCAATAGAGTCCCCAGTGCCAGAAGCCTTATGTTCTTTTGATTCCTCAAAAACTAGAAAAGTATTTAACAGTGAAGAATAAGGAGAAGTAAATCAGAGAAGGCATGGAAAGAAAAAGGAAAGTAAAATGAAAACACCCACCCAAGTACAGTAAAATAAAAACACGTTGCAGCTCCTGCTTCTTCAAACAGGAAGCAGGTCTGCAGAAACTAGTGGTATATCTTCCAACTTTTTCTCAGTGGGGCATAAGATTTACTTCACCCTCTCCTCCCACTTCAGCCAGCTGTGAAACTGAAAGGGAGCATGAAGAATACTTGAAGTTTGTCATAATGTCCTCACCCTGAAAGGAGGTGGAAGAGTTCAAGGTAAGCTGCAGTTTTTAGAATAGTAAGTCCTCAGAGTCACTTGTAAGCAACCAGAAACATCAAAATTACCCTGACTTTCTGCCAACTGTCACAGCCCAACCTTTCACTGGAAGTCTCTAAAACTCTTTCATCATTTGCATCAGCTTCTCTTCAGAAAACCCAAAGGACTGTAAACGAAGCATTTGGCCTTCTTTAGCAGAGCAAAGGCTACTTTAAACATTATCTGGAGAATAAAGTTTATACAGAAAAAAAATAATAACTTGGTCTAACTATGGAGTAGGTTGGTCAAATATTTGCAGAAGAACACACACTACCTGTGGCTGTGTGAACACAGCCTTCTTTTGTTTAGAAATCTTTATTCAATTTTACAGAGAAATAAGACCAAAATTTTGCTTGACTGCCTTACTAACTGCGGGTCCTACAAAAACGTCGTTACCGTGTAATTAAAATGACAATTAATTCTCACATCCTAATGCCCAGGAAGAAAAATAGCTAACAATAACATGCAGTTTTTAACAGACTGAAAACACCAGTGATTAAGTTCAGTGAGGGGTAAAAATAGTACTCCTAACCAAAATAATTACTTGAGTCAAAAAAAACTTTATGCACATCAGGGAAGCTTTTACAAGTTCCACACCAGAGAAGAACAGTGAGAAACTGCTTTGCTCTCTTCAGAAGCTATTTGAGAAGATGTGAGAACTCCAGCTTCTGTGCTCAATAACACAATGCTTTTAGAGGCTATTTATCCCATAGCCTGATCATTTTACTATCTTCTTTAAAAACTGGATAGAAAAACTGGAGTTTGTTGTACTTGGCTTCCCTCTCTTTCTTTTTCCTGTCCTTTTGCTGGGCTGAAAAGTTTAGATAGATAACACAATATCAGCCAGGCCTTTCAGAATGACTCAGGCAGTCATTCTTCCTTCTCATTACAGTCAGGAAACAGTTTATGGGGGTACAAAACTCCAGTTCCCGCCAGGAAAATGACAGCTTGATGTACACAGCAACATTGTATATCAGTTCCGTGGAAAAATGAGGTTGTGTATCTGTTCATGACAGCGAACAACCACTAATCTTAGACTTAACAGGTAAAATGCTATCACAAATTATCTCCTTATTCTAGGCTCATCACTGCTGGACACCGCTTCATGTAGAAATAGCAGTCAGACACATGACCATAACATAATTCTTAGGTGAAAGAAAGCTACAAGCTTTGTCACGTATTCTTTGCCTGTGAAACCCAATGCCTCAGGGAATCTCAGGGGTCATTTCCACAACACTATCTATACATGTTGCATTCCCAAGGGCTGAACTCCATCAGATGCAGGACAAGAAGGCTTGCCCAACCTCATCTTCCCTGGGAAGACTCCCCAGAGCCTTGTAGCAGCTGGCTAAAACAAAGATGCACTGCTGGCTGCGAAGGAGTTGAACACAATCGTAGAACTACTCACTGCTTTCTCTAGACTATGAGATTAGCAGCTGCACAGCTCCAGCTGAACAGAGCAACTCAATTGGGCAGTCATTGCTCTGTCACCTTCCTTTTGCTCTCCCCCAGCTCACAAGTACGGACTGGCAGCAAGGCACTAGCTTATGAGTCAAGAGATGGGGATTGAAAACTCTGGGAAAGAAGGGAACTGAAAGCACATTTCTGTGTGAGTGTTCTGGCTGCACGGTTGTTAGATGGCAGATGGCTCTGGTTTTATCTGCGATAAAAAACAAAACAAAACAACAACAACAAAAAAAAAAACAACCAAAAAAACCCCAAAACAAAACAAAAAGCACAACCCTACAAACAAGATGACAACATGGAGAAATGGCTGCCTTTCATTTGGCAATTACCAGAACTTACTAGGTGTGCTCTGAGACCAGGCACCAAAGCAAAACCCTGCAGGAGACAAGAGGATAGGCAGAATCACAGCTAGTTCCTGCATTCCAACCTTTTTTAGGCAGGACCTATGCACAGGATTTCTCCAATGGGGGGCAACTCCAGGCATGCTCAGAGTCAGAGATCTCTGTGCTTGGGGAATGTGAACTCAAACAAGGAGGTGCGTTTAGACACTTCCAGTATTAGGCAGCCACTGAGTGGGAATGTTTTGGATTGTAATTTAATCTGCAGGCAATTCAGATGTAAGTAAATGCTACTTTAAGAACCAAACTGTTTTAGTGGATACTCTATCACACATTCCTCTATAAAGCACAACCTTTGACTGGGGACTCAGTCATTACTGAGTATAAAAAACCAAGTAAAACAACTAACCCTTCCCTGTAAAGACAGAGAATTGCCCGAGAGGCACCAACAGCTTCTGGTAACCTGCATGTTGCCAACTAAGATGCAGTCCTAACTTTTACAAAAAGATAAATATCCCTTCTCTCTGAGCACCCTGCTCTCGCTTCCCTTTTTTTGCTTTTTTTCCAGACTGACTAGTGAGTGGAACAATAACTGCCATTCAAAATATATCTGGAAAACACCCATTTATTTTGTCCCTAGGAAGTCCACCCAACTACAGCTCTTTCAACTAGTAGCCATGTGAAAGGTCTTTAAGAAACGTTGTGTGCATTTACTAGTGCCACAGAAGGTATAGAGGAAAACAATGAGAAATGCCATCCAGAAATGCTCTTAAATATTTTATTATATACTTCACAGGAAAACAGAAGTCTCTGCTAGATATGTGACACCTCCTTCATGACACATGCAGGCTGGGATAGCAGCCTTTTATTTCAAGGTCAAAGGTTTCCGAAGTGCCTCAAATGCCCATCAATGTAAGATGTGACATTAACTCCGTTTACCTAGATCTCATTACTCTTGGAAAATCTGTTTCTTATGTGACATGGAGAAGTTTACCACTTCCTTGTCCGCACTGAGAAGAGCGCAAAGCATTTTGTCCAAAATCGAAGAAGAAGGAACCACCCCAGTTCCTTTCCTTAATGTCTTGCTCGAGTCAGTGGCTGCTGAGTGCCAGGACCGTGGGGCTGATGTGTGCGTTGAGGCACTTTCCCCAGCCCTAAAGAGAAGCCAGGCTGCCCTCTGCTGAGGGAAAGGCACTCGGCTAATGCAACAACCGCCTTACCCCTGGACAGCAGGGTCAGAAGTCCTCGCTGATTTTGCCACATTTAAAAACCACACAAAACCAGAGAAGCGGAGAGCATTCAAAACCAGGGCCCTGAACTGCATTCTAGGATGTGTCACAAATCTTAAGAAACATAGGGTCCAAACCAGCCATGAATAATTATGTTTTCTACAGTAAACCCCTAAGAGACACCAAGTGCTTAACAGTTTTCTGTTTCATACTCATCATAACCTATGCAGTCTATCTCAAAAATAAAACCCAGGATATCCCATATTAGCTGATGAACTCTTATGATATGCTGCAGGGACTCTAAAAACTTCAGATTACAAAGTAGCAAATTGTCCACATTCATAAATAAGCACTCATCTGTGCTGCAACAATCATATATCACATGTAAATTCTTTAAACTGGACAGAGCACAGCCTCGATTATATGACCTGTAGAGAGCACAATAGGCTCAAATAACTTCCATGAATATTTTACACCAATACATTAGCATGTGTTAACTTTCACTGACCATTAAATATTCAGCGGCTGAAAGGAAAACTCTCCTTATGCAGGTCTGTTTCTTACCCACATTTGGCAATTCAAGCTACTCCATGCAATAGATAAATGGCTCTCTTCCTCTTCATTTTCTCTATTTTTTCAAGTTTGCCTTGTGGCAGTGGGGAACTTCAACTTCAAAATGGCGACGACTGTCAAAGTGGAATTTACTGCAAAAGAAGAGAACAGAATCTGCCCACTTGTCCAGCAGGTATTTGTAGATAATTTACCAGAAACTATTAGCTTCCTTAGAATGCTTCTTAGTCACATGCTGTTCAACAGAAATGCAGCCAGACTTTAATTTTGCTGAATGCTACAGGAGCTCTTAGATAATCATTTGGGTTTGCTGAAATTCATATTTTAAAAGGTAAGTAAGCTTAAACAAAAGCTTAAAGCATTCGATTTTATCATAATAAGATTCATATATTAGAATACTTTCTTTCTGTACTGCATAGTAAAACAATATTGAAATGGGGGAATGTTTTTGTTGAAGCAGGATTCATTTAACCGATTGAGGTGTTCAGACATAAATAAGCTACACCATTTAAACTGGAAAGACACTAACTCATCCATCGACATAACACAGCTGCTTTACAAAATTGACAAGAATTTTTGTTGTTGTTCAAAGGCTTTTTCTGCCCCGAAGGAAGCATCACACCAGTTCCATGTCCCCCAGGAACATTTCGTTCAGAAGGAGCAGCACTGATATCGCACAGATGCTTGACATGCCCAGTGGACTTCTTTAATCCCATGCCTGGCCAAAAAGCATGCCTTCCATGTGGCTCAGAGGCAGTGCAGCCTGCAGAAGGGCAAGAGACATGCACCTGCCTTGGGAAAGGTCAGGTGTTTCAGGTACAGGAGCTGTCCCACAAAAGCTCTTCAGTCTTAACACTCATCAGTACTACTTTTCCCTTTGTCCTTCATTCTCTTTACCTCACCTCCACAGCCCTATTCAGTCTCACTCTCTTTAGCATTGACAGCCTTCGGTGCTATACCTCATTTCCAGTCACACAGACCCATAGGGAGGGGGATGGG
Organism: Thinocorus orbignyianus; assembly: GCA_013400375.1. Classification (NCBI taxonomy): domain Eukaryota; kingdom Metazoa; phylum Chordata; class Aves; order Ciconiiformes; family Thinocoridae; genus Thinocorus; species Thinocorus orbignyianus. The sequence goes on along the minus strand of VXBW01001033.1, from coordinate 173,508 downwards.
GACATGAGATCTGCATATGTTCCATGTTTCTTCAGGCCTACATAAAGCCTCCCCCTTCACTGAAAGGTAAAGGGTACGCGTATGGACATCAAAGTTTTGTCTGACCTTGGTGACATAAGGCACAGCAAGGTACAGAACACTATCTGCACTGCACGAGACCACAGGTCCCTAAACAAATACCTGTTTTTTCCTTCCAGCCCCGTGATGCTCACTGCACATGCCCTCCAGGTTATCGGAGGTCCTTAGGTGATGGAAGACACTGTATCAGACGAGCATATGATATTTGTCAAGATTCAGCCTCCCGAAATCAGGAAGGACAGTGTTTAACCAAGAAAAAGTGGGTTCATTATTGCTCAGAGAAGGTATTTCAATTCTTACATTATTTAAATCCAAAGACCATACAGAAACTACCCTAAAAGCAAATTCCCAAGCTCTTCCTTCAGAAGGCATGATGAGCATGGCAACCAATTGTTATTAATGTTTTCACAGGTGTGTTTCCCTCTTCTTCAACCTGAAACAGGAAGCCCAGATTTCCCTCCTTGCTTAAGGAACACCCAGACATTACTTGTACTGCTATTTTATTTCTTTTTTTCTTCCTGCAGGTTTGTGCTGTCCCCAGAGATTATCAAGGCTATGACAAGGTTCTTGGCCTCTGCATTTGTCAAACTGACAGCCTGGAGAGTGTGTGTAATTCTCACTGTAGAAGACAACAAAGAGATACTCTGCAGGTCACTTGTACAGAGAAAAATGCTCAGCTTTTTATCACTTTCAGAAATGGGAGCAAGGTAAAGGGTGCAGTTATTTGCACAATCTGCCTATTTTTGCCAGGCTTTTTTGCTTAGACTTTTAGCAATTGTTTAACCAAAGAACACCCTCACTTCTTTTCCCTTAGAAAATTATTGAAAGTAACAAACAAACCCCCTAGACATTATTCTATTTTATGCATAGTGTATTTTGTACCTGGTCTTATATTACAACTGTGTGAAAAAAAAATAGTGTAAAAAAAAAACACAACAACAAACAACCTGAATTCTTTTCCTATTAGACTGCTGTTTTCTTAGAAGAATTCAGAACATTTCTACTACGTCCCTATTTGTCTTTAAAAGATGTCTGCACTTCAGAACAAAGCAAATATACCCATCCAACATACATCGTGAAAATGAGTGGTAAGGCAAAGAAAAAACAAGGGCTACAGTATTATCTGGGTATTAAATGGCTGTCATAAACAACAAGTCTTTATATGATATTTAGAACACAAACATTAAGAAATCTTGACACTTAGATCCTGATAGCGTGCAGTGGTATGAATTCATCACTCCATGCAAAATCCATCCCACTCAATCCCAGAACATTCACCACAAATCTGTATATTTCCAATATTACATCAAAGGACAGATTAATAGATTTCTCCTCATTCCCTAAATTATGATCAACAGAGATAAAGAATCCCCTCTCAGGTCCTTATCTGTACAGATTTTCTCTTGGGTTTCAGTTTTCAGTGTGATTTTACTGAAGAGAATTAGAAGGAGCTAAACACTTTCTTTCCCAGAGTTCCAGAACAAAGCCACAGGTTAAAAGTATTATTTGCACAGTTTCCTTGACTTCAACCAAGTTAAACCAGGTGCTACTGAAGGAACAGATCTTGCAATACCAAGCAAATCCTAAAGGCTTTGAGTAAGGCCCAAGCATTTTAAAGCACTGCCCTAGAACAACAGGAATGTAACAAAAAGTATCCCATTTGGTTTCAGATTTTATAAGCCTTCCTTGGGGTCTTAGGTAAGCTGGTGCTCTACGGACTAGAAGGAAAAGCCAAGTCCAACATCAAGAAATGACTGATGCTCTTTATATCACTTCAGGAAAAGGATTTTTAGGGGTGTATAATCCTGACCCACAACTATTTTACAACTTCATCATGCTAAATGAGGCTTCATCACATCACAAAAACAGGCCTTCATCAGCAACAGCTCCAGGTAAGTTTTCCCATAAAGCTCCAAAGCAAGTATTTAATATAGCTTCTCTAAGACTTAATTGTGCTTTATCATATCAACCATCTCCAGTGCTGACCTAAACAGGAAATATCAACAGTCAAATCAAACACAACTTACCATCTTAAAATTCCTGGAGAAACAGTACACACGAAGCACAGCAAAGTCAAACAAAAAGCTCTATCTTCTCTGTACCTCAAGTCACAACCTCTGCAGCCACAGCCCAAACCCACAGATCAGCAGACTACCTCCCTCTGTCCCCCTGCCTTTCCCCCAAGAGCAATGAGGGGCAGCTGGGCCAGCAAGTGTTGAGTGCCTCCACCTGTGTGTGCATGTGGCTTCCCCCCTCTTGGAGAGTGGGACTTGAATCCTTCTTTTGTGTCCACAGGGTTATTCTCAAATCTATAGGCAAGCCAAACCTGACTAAATATAAAAGGACAGATCCCTTATAAAGGCTGTGAGTTTGCAAGAAGTGCTGCTTCTTTACCAGATGTATGTCAGCAGAGCTGTTGCAAAAATACGAGAAAATGTGTTGCACAATTATCCGATGTCAGGAAAAGGCCAGTGGCATGTTCAAATGCTGTCTTGGCCATAAACCTTATTCTGGAAACCCAATTTGCATGTATAAAGCTTAGTCATAAAAATTAAAAGGAAATGCTATTGCCTGCAGTTGTTCTATAGACTGAAAATGATCAATAATGATCCAAACCTAACGAAGTCTGTGCTTTTACAGTCAAGTCTGGCCATGAAGAACCCAGGTCTTCCCAGGCACAAAGCCTAAGACCTTCAAACTCCACATCAAAAATCGCATTCACTGGCATCTTAAATCCTACCACGTGCATTAATGTTAATGTTACCATCATGTTTATTGTCTCCAAGGAGCATTACCCAGTTTATGATGTGTAAGTACATATGCTGAATATAGAAGAATTTAGCACTTTTACTTAAACTACACAGAACAGGGTGGAAGATTTTAGTTTTTTCAACATAGAAATAAGAGAAAACACGGCTAGGAAGAGCAGAAATCTCATTATTAAACATACTGCAATGTCTTTTTCACAGAGAAAATATTGTGGGGCAGTGGGAAACAATGTTTACCATTACAAAAATAAGATTCACTTATTAAAACAGGCAAAATTAGATATAAACGTATTGCTCCTGACGTCTTGCTGATGCTGCTTCTGAAACGTGCTCACACTCTCCACCACCTGCTTATACTGTATAGACCCTCCAGCTGACCTTAAATCTCATCTCTTTTTCTCTTGCATTTAGGATCTTATTAGAGTTAAGGTTTAGGTTTTGGTTAACTAACCTAAATGAAAACAAGCAGTTCCTACTGTACTGAAAGCCTTAGAAGCTTTGCCTTTGTGGCCTTTATTTGTTCCAATGGTTTTGTGGGCTTCTACCCCTACATCCTATTTTGAGTTCATTTCTGCCATTCATTTCATTTCAAAGCATACAAACACCACCAGCTACATGTAACCAATAACACAACCTGTGTGCGGTTTCCATGCAGCAATTAAACACACACAAGGGGTCCCAGTGACTATTTCTCCACTGCTAAATAAACCACCATGCTGCCTAGGGTTAATTCCTGCTACTTCCCATTTGTTTTGGGGAGAACTAATTGCAGTAGCCCAAAACCAAGCAGGAGGTAGTAAAAAGTGAGGCTGTGTGGACCACTGGAGGTGCAGTGCCTAAACTCACACTGATTCTCTGTTATTTAGTGGTACAGATGAGTGACAGCTACGCCTTAGTAAATCTCTGCTGTAATTATGAGGCTACACCCAAAAAACAGGTAGTGACAGCAACTGACTTCTGTTCCCAGAAACAACCTGTACAACACAAATGCTGAATTTGACTGGGGAGACCTTCGAAGACTCAGAGAGGAAGTAAGAGAAGCCTCCCAAAATTTCCTTTTCTTCCTTTTCCAGTTCCAGTACACCGGTACCTATGTGCTACGGCTGAGCAGCAATCGGCACAAAAAAATGGTTTGTATCAAGGAATGCTGTCTTTGTATTTACAACTTCCCTCTCAGCAAAGCATTTCATATTCCATCCAAATGTTTGGAAAAGCAAGAAAATTTAAAAATAATAGTAAGCAGCTTTTCATTTTTGTATGTTGCACTGAACAGGTGAGTACAGCAGCAAATACATGACTTTGCATGCGTGTGTGACATACAAGCGCAAAATGGTGCAGCTGATGCAAAGCTTTGACAGTGTAACAGCCAAACTAACACTTCATATCCATATTTAAAGCAGAATGAGTATTTCAATCAAATGCAATGACATGTGACTGCCCTTTCTATTTATGCTCATTTTATAAAGTACATTAGGGTCATGCCACTTGGTGGACAGTGTTATGAAGAAGGGCCATTCTTCCCCACAACACCCAGATACGTTGTACAGGTGGGCATTGCCAAAAATCAAGACCTCCTACTGAAACCTGACTGGACAGCGATTACTGGAATAATCACAGGACTTCTTGTATTGGTTGTTGCCTCTGTGGTATTCACAGTAAGTAACAGTTACACAAACCTTCTTTTTTTTATTTTTTATTTAGGAGATATTACAAGATCTTGTACAACAAACCCACAAGCTACCTGTTCCCTTAAGCATCACCTATAAAATTAAAAATTAGAATAAATTGTAACTCAAACTCGTATTTTACATATGGGGTAAGATTCATCCATCTGAACTGATCCAGCATCATCAAAGCCCTGGTATATTTACCTGTTACGCAGGCCACCTGGAGACACTCAAGATGTAGCTGAATTTCATTCTTATTTTCTGATTCATTAGAAAATAAAATTCTTCACAACTCCTATCTCTTCAGGAAGGAATGAGATCATCAATGAGATGGTAACTATTTTTTATTTAACATCTAACGAAGCCTGCAGCACAATAAAGAAGACATAGATATGACCTGGAAAGCTATTATGAAGAACTGTCAGTCCTGAATGTTTTTCCAATGGTCATTCATGTGACATTCAGTTTTGCACTCCTTATTCAGACAAAAGCCACAACAATCACAACATATCTGAGATCAGAAGTGCTGTGTCACAATTAAAAAGCAAAACGGTCCTTCAGACTGTTAATCCACAAAAAAGCCATTCATTTCTGTTTCAAGCATGTTCTGAAATCAACAGGCTTTTTTCTGCAATCAGACTACTGAGGTAATGATAGAAAATGTGATTTATTCATGCAGCAGATACAAACAAGAGATAACTACACTTCCTTCCCCTTGGCTTCAGCCTTATCTGCTAGGATTACTAATTCTTCTGGTTTAGAGCAGATTACTTCACTGATGTACTTAGAAAACAGGGCCTTTGCCTAACAGGTGATGATGCATCCTGCTTGTTGAGAGAGTAACATGTGAATCATGTTAACAAAATATGTCAGAATAAGAAAAGGAACTGCCTTGATTTTTCTGTGTTTTGCAGCTTCCTTGTCAGGGACTTAACTGGTCACAGAAAAGCACTGCCTGCCCTCCATTTCGAAGGCAGCAGCTGAAGTATAATCTGGATAGCTATTCCTCCAATGCATCAACAGTCTTTCCCATTAAAAAACATCACCCCTCGCTGCAGAGCAAAGGTAGTATGGATGATGACTCTCACAGCACCGATGGAACAGGTCAGATAACAAAAAGGCTAAACAAGAGTGCATCTACCTGGTTGCTTGCATATAATGCAGCCAGAACCCCATGCCTAGCAATGTCTAATGGCTGCTAATTTCAGTGATGTACACACATTCTTTGTTCAAAATCCAGTATTAAATGAAAAAAATACTAATAAATGAATATCCATGTTTCAGCCTGCTTCCTGAAAAGGGGTGATGTTTGGAAGCCTGAAGAACAGATAGACCTTGAGTCATTTAATACCAATATTTTCTTTGAACTTTTGCTGAGACAGTCGCTATCTGTAACAACCAAACTGGGCCATTTCAAAGAAGAGGTAAATTGTGTTTTGGGGCTACTCATATTATGTAGAAAGAGTCTAGAACATGTAACAATTCTAACCAGTGTTACCATTGCTTCATTAGTCTTTGTCTATTAGGTGCACGCTTTATTTCAACTTTCCTCTTGTTAGGACGTGAAACCCAGATATGCACCCATAAGTATGTTTATACCATGTAACACAGTGGGAATAGCAGTGATCTTAAGGCAGAACATTTTGGAATGTAGCTTCATCTTCCAGCTTCAATTTTTCATCTGTAAAATGAAAATAATAAGGATTTCCTAGACAAATACTTGAGAGTTGCAAATTAAGTTGAGGAAAAATAAACAAATACACAGTAACACAGATATGGAGCATGGTTGTTATCTGGATTTTATAATAATTTCTCAGCTGAAATTCATCTAATTTCATTTGTCATCCAAAGGACAGTAGAGGGAGCTGGCATTACAGCATGCAATAAACAGATGAGTAGTATGCAGAAATCGTCATATCCTAATCTGAAATAAAACTAGGATTAATGTATTTTTTATCAAAAACTCAGACACTAGCATGAGTTTGAATTACATAAAGAGGCATCTATTTTGAAGGGAAACTTTACCATCCCAAAACCATCTTTTCTAGTCCTAATATAATTTTTTTCATTTTTTTCCTTTTATAATTTTTCTGGACCTCAGGTGAAAACTATGTATCACAAGATTACAAGTGAAATATCTTCACTGAAAAACCTTTGGATAAAGACACTGAGTATCCCAGAAGAGATGGAGGCTTGTGAGAGTACAATAACAGAGGCTTTCTTAAAAGCGAAACAGCAGGTAGAGCTCAGTTCAGGTTTTAGCTTTGAAGTAAGCATACATTCAACTGCTTGAGCGTGTGTTGCAACTTCTTTTTCTACATCAAAATCATATTTGTGTAAATTGTTACAGAAGTTCTAAGAACGAGATTACTTCACGTCTTGAAAACAGAAATATACTCATTGTCTCACTTGGAAAAATGTGTATACTATTCAGTAAGGAGTTGCAAAAGCGAATTCTTTCTTAGGGACTTATTGCATCACTTATTGAAAGGCTGCCCTAAGACATTCGCTTGCACAGATGTGCATACATGATGATCACCTACCATGCCACATAACTGTAATTCAGCATGTTAGAGTTGTCAGAGTAAGTACACTCAAATTCAAATGAACACAGAAATTATTTTATATTTCTAATCTTTGACATATTAATAAAGTTGCAAACTCTGTTTACATTTGGATAAAACAAATAAAAATGTTTGCATCTTATATCCCATCTAGGCAGAACAAGAGATGCAGCGAAGGAAAGAGCTGGCTGCTCAATATGAGGAAATTGTGAATAAACAGATGCAGTTATTAAAGCACGATCTGAAATGTCAAGAAGAGCACTGTGTCAAGTTCAGTTCTGCCTTGCGAGAGGTGGTAAGATTGGCAGAAATGCTGACAAATAAGGTGGCTTGTAAAGGAAAACAAACAACGCTGTATCAGCCAGACCACACAAGGTAATAAATCATACTGCAAAATTCTGCTGCAACTTTCCTCTTTCTACCTAGAAAGCATTTGTGGCAAGCAGCTGGGTTGGCTTGTGGTGTGCAGTACACTTATCTGGAAGCTGAAAACTCATTCTTGATCCATAAATCAGAGGATGCAGACCATATTTTTCACATTTAGATAAAGCAAGTCTAGAAAAACTCCAACAGATATGTAAACTTTGAACCAGAGACTCCCATAATCTCAAGGAAAACAATATTTTGAGGGTAGTTTCTTGTGCTACCGGCTGATTGGGCTCTGGGATCACACACCAGTGACACACACTAGTCAATGTGCCATCCATGCTCTGACAGATCTTATCACTGTCAGAATCAGAATCGTGCCAACAAACAGAAAACAGAGAAACATAAAAGCAGTCTTTTTTACTGCATTAGCCAAAGCAAATACTCATCAAGTGCTCTAACTGCTGAAGTGCAGATATCATTTGCATGTCCATCAAAATTCTTCCTTTACTGGTCCCTTTAAATTATTGTACCTTATCGTCAGAGGACAAGTAACCATCATTATCTCATGAATTCCAGCCTGTTAGCCCAGATAGAGGCTGCAAGAAGCAAGATGTCAAGCATGATAATAAATGAGAGTCAACGTCTCAAAGCATGGGGAGTGCTGGATGAAGGAATGGGAGCTCACCTTCTGAACAAAGCTAGAACTGGGATACTTACCAAGCAGGAGCTATTGGGTAACTACAACCTCTAGAAATTAATTTTAATATTGTGTCAGTGTGTAAGGAAGAGTAGGCAGGTTGGTGTAGCATTGGTCACAAAATACAGGTCACAAAAAATAACTAGGTAACAAAAGAACTAATAGAAAAGTCAACAGAGGATGTATTTAGAAAATTATGTCCTCAGTTCCCATTAACAACTTGTGAATTAAGGGGTTGTTGTGAAAGCAGAGTCATCAGAAAAGCTCTTCTACATCTCTTCTGAGGAAGAATGTCAGACTTGCATTCATCAGGATCTCTGTGTGCTTGCTAACTATCCCCAGCAACAGGGAAGGAAATGAACTATTCTGTAGGCAAGTCTCAATAAGTTCAATTAATATTCTCCTGTGTGTTTGTCTGCTTTCTAATACTTCTGCATGTGTTTTGGTATGACAGAATGTAAAAGGCACCCTGACACCAAGACACTTCTTTCTTTCACCCTTCTAAAAGGAACAGAAGTAGAAAAAAAGAAACTGACCTTGGATGTTTAAATGAATGTTGTAGGCTGAGGCAATGAAATCTAAAATCCCAAAAGGACATTTGTGAAACATCAGCATCCTCACTGTTAGGAAACTCATGCAGACGTGGTCGAGAAATAAGCAAATTGCTATGCACTATAGTCTTTTCCCCACAAATGTATTTTGTAAAAGGCAGTAGAAAGACAACTTGCTTTGTTCTCACCCTGTCTCTGCCCTTGCATACGATTTCCACCCTCGCCTTCTGCAAGGCCTACAGTAGGCTGTTTGTTTTGCCCACCTCAGCATCTATTGTAAATTGCTTTTAGACTCAAATGGCACTGCCCGAGCACCTGACATTGTCGGAGTGGATGCTGTCACTGGATTGTTAACTCCCCACCCACACTGCACTATGCTGCTGACCAGTCAGTGCCCTGGGCCGGTACCTAGAGACCATTTTCTGCATCCTGATACTGGAAAGGTACTTCATGTGGCTGGTAACGTTGGTTATGATCCTATCACATCTAGGCTGGTCTGCACTGTTGATTCTGCTTCTGGTAAGTGCCACAATGCAATAATTAACTGATCCAACTGCCTATTTCTGGAGTACAGATCTAGTGGGGGTACTGGCTGAAACAGCAAAACAAAAAACAAAGAAAAAAAAACCAACTTACTATATTCATATCTACTTTTCCCACAACAAAAGCTGAAGAAAATCTGAGAAAGCTTCTCGTTAGCATGGCACTAGAAGACAGTGTGGTTCAGCTAGCTATAAGACACATTACTATGGATAAGATGTATTAGATATTAAAAGGAACTGTTGATGTATTCTTAGTTTCTGACAGGTTTCAGCCCCTCAGTTATTTAAACTATGAAACCCATTGTATGCTGAGAAACATGCAACTTTAAGGGAATGGTCCAAGCAAAAATGAAAACTAAAAGAAACCCATACAATTGTAAGGAAGGTTTTACATTCAGTCAATTCTGGACTTAAAGACAACAAACCTTTACTATCAGCATCCTCTGAAAGCTTCATAGTCTCCACTCAGAGCTCTAATGCTTCCTTACCCTTAGCACTACTTCACATAACCATGTTAAACTTCTGCTTCTACATGCAGGTAAGCGTTGCAAGCCTGAAGTGCCTGTATTTCCCTACATTCCTTACCCAATTTGTTCCAAGACTGGCCTACCCGTGAAGACAAAACTTCCAGTCCTGTGTCCTGAAAAAATGTTTTCTATGGGAGGACTCATGCTAGATCCAGTGACAGAACTAGAGGTCCCAGTGCTTGGGGTTACAATCCATCCTCACACTCGGCAAAAGCTGACTCTTGGTGGGACATACCTTAACCCCCTTACTGGCATGTTGACACCTCTGGAGATCGGGGGTCCTATGATTGAGCCAGAGGGTGGGAAGATTGTTCCAATACTTGGAGTTGGCTTGGATAGTAACACAGGTAGGTGAATGTCTTCTTGATTCAGTAAGCGTGGTATGCACTGTTCATTTAACCTGCCCCTAACAGATTGATTCAAGGCACAGATCAGAATGAGTATTTATGTTCACCTCACACCTTTGCCTTCTCCTGATGAGCTAACTGTGGAATAGTTGTGCAACTTTTCCAGGCAGTAATCCTTCTCTGTTCTGTAGTTTCATTTTGCAATTTATTAGTTTAAAGGTGAATAAAACTAGTGAAACTGAGATATATCTGAGGTCATCGTTCATTAACTATGACACAAACTACTAAAGTTGATTTGACTCTTAAAAATTGTCCAATTGCTCTATTAAAATATTAAAAGTAGCATGAAATGCATTATTTAGACACTTGGGGGACTGAGGTTCTAGATTTTTTAAAAGTATTTTCACATACCTGTGTTCTTAATGGCTCGTGTTGGAAGATGTACTAGATCCAAAAAAAGATTAGGGACCTTAATTTCATTCTGAAGTAGAAACTAGGAAGCTTAAGAACATTTTGTGAGCCAAATTATAAACTTCCCCACCCTCATATCCCATTAGACCTGCTTCCATTGAAGTAAATGATTCATTCTGAAAGGAAAGGATGTTCTGACTGTCATTTCCCATTCCTTGACTACAGGAGAAGTTGTACCTCTAGGTGGGCTGGTGAGTCCTTCTGGAAACCTAATGCTTCTTGGAGATTCCTTCACTGAACCTCTGAGTGGAAAAATCTCTCGAGTACATGGAGCTCACCTCCGGCAAGATGAGGTGCTGCCCCACAGTGGAAGTTACCAAGCACTGTTGGAAGCTGACTGGCTGGTATCACAAAGACACGTGGTGAATGCTATAAAGCAGTTTAAAGCGTCAGTTTTGGAAGATACCTGTCTAGTAGCAGACAGACTAGCAGCACTAAAGGCTTCAGTAGAAGATATGAAGCAGTCTTTCACCACTAGGTTTTATCATGCCATACATCAACTGCAAAGCCTAGAGAGAAAACAGGAAATAGCTTCAAGTCTCAAGAATAACGGTGGTAAACTGGGTAGGTATAAAACCACCAGCCTGTTTTAAGGAATAAACAGGTGTCATTACACTGAATAGTGCAGCAATACACCCATTTCCATCATAGGACTGGGCCGAGACATCAGTACTTCAAAATTCTATAAAAATTTCTGTCAAAATAGCCACTATAGCAAACCTTATGATAAACTCAGCCAGGTATTATTTGGAAGCTGTAGCAGAAATCGCAGCATTGTAAGCCTCTGAAAGTGAAAGCAATTATTTTAATCACAAAACTGTTGAAGGGTTTATGATTCCCATGTTTTTTGAACTAACTAGGTATCATCAAGTATCCTGGCACAGAGATGTGGATCCCTGCAGTGTTTGGAATGAAGATCCCAGATCCCGGTGGGTCTGGTTTGATGGTACCGATTCTGGGAATAGACTGGGACTGGAATACTAGGCAGCCTTCCCCACTTGCAGGAACCATGGAAGATGGAAACGGAAAAGGTAGAGCATGAAATTGAATTGGATGATGTAAACAATAAGAGACAAGGACATGTTATTTTCAGAGCAAGGAATTCACCCTACCAAAACACATCAGTTTCTACCTCAATCCTGAATGGAAAACACCAGTCTTTAGCCTGTGTAAATTCAAAACAAACAATACCAGAATAGTGGTGAAGGACTGCTAGGACTGAGACCAAATCACACTCTGGTTTTCAGGTCTTCAAAAATCTATACTCAGGGAACTACTCCGATATTCTTCTTGGTGATAGGGCTATAAACAGATGCTATCTGAAGGTGAAGGTCTGCAGTGCCTTGATCTAATACTTGGTACACAGCATTTACAGCTCAGGAAAACTCCGTTTGTATTTCGTTAGGCAATTTGAATTGATTGCCAGTTCCCTTTTGAACTTTACTAAAAGCTTCTTACTAGGGCTGCAGCAAGAATTTGTGATCTAAATTCTAAGCATTATCCTTAGTATTTCTTTACCCACAGGCCTTGTCCCCATCACTATTGGTGCCAGAACGATAAGTCCAATTACAGGAGAAACTGGGCCTGTTATAGGTGCTCAAACCAACCCCTGGACACACAATGTAATTCCTACTGTTCAGTCTCTAGGAGCTTTGCCAAGAAGAGCTTCAGATACAGAACTGGTAATTACAGCTCCAGCAAACTATCTTTACTTACAGGATTGATATCTATGGAAAAGTCTTTGCTGATGTTTTTCCACTACTGAGAGGAAATGTCACTTCTTTCTATGCCCCACAAGTAGTACTTTCTTATAGTGCAAGATAAACTGAAATACATTTATGTAATTTTACTTACCTCTCCTCTTTTCATTATATGCTTTTGCTCTTCCTTCTATCTGTATCTTCTCCCCCTGATCTTTTTATCTTCTATTTCACATCCTTCCTGTACCCTGAAATGCACATCGCATTTGGACATGAATTTTAACATGCTCTGACTTTGGACTGCAAAGTGTTCATCCCCTGTGGCAGCAAAGTTGGATATATGCTGTCAAAAGCATTGAATGAAGATTTCATCACTAGCTTCAATGAAGTTTATAATCTTCCTTCAGCTCCCTGCAAATCTGAGCTACTATGTCTATCATTGCTTTACAGCTGGACTTTCTAGAAAAGGAAATAAATTTAAGGCATATATACTGGCAGTGCAGAAGAAAAAATGAAGAAGAGCTTCTCAAAAAGCTGAACTCTCTCTGCCTTCGTGTCCTTGATGCTGCAAAAGAGGGAAAGGCACAGAAGGTATGGTGCATTCTTTTTGCAGCTGGCTTCAGGAAAGTTCTTTAAGAATTCCTTAAGGAAGTCTTGTTCACATGTATCAAATTCAAGTATCACTGATACTGCATCCAGGATGGTGGTGTTCTGAATCCGAGTTACTTCCCTCCCTGGTACAGTGCAAACCAAAAATGCAAAGGAATGGAGACATTGCTACTTCAGTGCAACCATTCTCATCCTAAGGAAACAGTGTCTGGTGTCCTAACAGAGTAAGAAACAGTTCAAATTCAGTATGTGTCTATACACAACAAGGATGACACAATTCATAGTGGTATCAGAAACATGGGATTTGTAATCAGTTTCTACACAAATGAAATAATGAAAAGGCTAAGAAAAATTATACAACCTCTTGCTCTCATCTGTCAGACGAAAGCGTATCTCAACAGGTCACTATCCCACAAGTTTGCAACATTATCTAAAACTCCCTCTTCTCTTCCATTTCTTACAGATAAAATACAAGGAAAAAATTAAAGACATTGAGGAAATGTGTGACTTTCTTAAAGAGTCGTCTCTGCAGGAAGCTGGGAGAAGAACCTCAAAATATTTTAGTAACTGGCTGACCACTGAACTATCCTTGCTATTCAAAGGTACAAAAGGTTAGCTGCATCCAGAAAAGAGGAAGGCAGGGTAGTACATAATTTTCTTTGATGTTTGCTCCCTCTGACAGGTTAGCTTAAGCTTTACAAACTACTTACATCCTCCTGAAGCAAAACAATACAGAGCTAGGATCTGAAAATTGGGCTGTTCTAAAAGATGAAGAAAGCAGATGTGGTGCACATTGAGAAGGCATATTACTTCAGATTTGCTCTGTGAATTTCCAGTAGATTACCTCGATGGCTACTACAGCTACTTTTTGCCATTTGTAGCTGACAGAGATGAAAATGAACAGGAAATACATGTTTTGTTGGAGATCAGACAGGCACTGGAGAAGCTGATGGAGTTCACTGAGAAGATGCAACTAGAAGAAGAACGAATATATGTGCAGCTAATAGAGACAGAAAAGCAGAGGAGCCACATCCCAAATACTGAGGCAATGACAAACCTGAAGTTCAGAAAGGTGAGGTTATTGCTGGGTTGGGCTGAACATCCCCAGTCCCAGTCCAGAGAACACTGTGGTCTACCTTTGAGAGACACCCTAAAAAGAGAGCTCTGTAGAGATGGATCAAGGTGTGATTCAGATAGGAGGGCATCTGTATAGCTGAATTTCTCTTCCTACACTCTTTTTACTTGCAGAAAATGCTAAGAAATGTTTAAAGACTTACAAGACTTCCACACAGGCTACTCCATATTCACCCCTTGAAAACAGTGCTCCTCCAAAGGAGTGTAACCTAGTACTACAGAGAATGAATCTATTTCTCTCCAAGCAATACCAGCTGAAGTAAACAGAAAGCTTTTTACTGACTGAACAGATGTCAAATAGACTTTATTGAAATGTATTACCAGGAAGCTTTTTTTGGCCCTTCTTTGCATCATCTTCAGTTTTCCATGACAGCTCTTTAAGGGCTACTCAGACACTAGTGCTCTAGAGTTGCTACAGTTACACGTGTTTTGTAGCTGGTGACTTAACTGTAGGAAAGCAAACAAAAGCCAGGATTTGCAGTCCACTTGAAGTAGGCTTATACTTTTTATCATTTCTTCCAGGTCATACTTGCCCTAGCCTCTGAGTCTCAGGAACATATACTGAAACAACAAGCTAGTGTGGAGACTGCATACACCAAACTGGAATATTTGAGGGACTTGTCAAATATCCAAACACAGCAGACAAAGGTACTGACTTCAGCTCAAGGCAAATGAAAAGCAAGCATGTTACTTACTTCTTAGCAAAAGTGTGAGCAGTTGTAATGTTCTGAGAACATCCATCCAAGAATACTGCTGCAAGAAATCAGAGCTCTGTAAATCAACAAAAATCTTAAATGAGAATCACAAAGGTTAATTTCTAAAGTACGTATCAAAGACTTCGACACCTGGAAACCTACAACAATCATCTTTGACCTAAAATGATCATCTAGTCTGACTGCCAAGTTGTCAGTTTGCCTGTATGCAGAGAGATTTTAAACAGCTGAACACCTGAAATTCTGTACCTCCTAGGGAAGAAGCAATGTGTTAGACATTCCACAACTTCCGTGAACAATTTTTTCTGGATGTAAAATTATTTTCAAAAATGCTTGACTACAGAGGATCACAAGTTCACCTCTCTTAAAGGGACCTTTCAAATTCCATAACCTGTAATGTCTCAAGAATAAGTAAACCCAAATCCTTTTGACAAGAGAGTCAGTGAATCTTTCCATTAATTCAATTGTCTCAGGATCTGATACTTAGTCTTTGCATGTTCCCTAATCCTCTTCCTCTTTTTTTCTAGAGTCCTTCCTTTAAAGTTCCTTGGAAGGTCTCTCTGTCCTCTTCTGCTCTTCCATTCCCATTAGCCCATCACTATTAACTAAATTGCAGCTTATTAGTCCAAATGAGATAGGATTATTAGACCACAATGTTGAACAGAAAGTATTTTATCAAACGTATGGCACTTACAAATGGATTCCAGAGAAACCGAGGACATTAAATAAAAGTAATGCAGTTCTAATCATACCTTAACAACTTTTACATCAGCTTTAAGGATGTGGAAAAATCTGAGGGCTGAGAGCTGTGGGACCACAATCATTGCAAAAGGCTTTTAAGCTGCTGAGGCAAAGTGCTGTAGCATCTTATCGAGTCACAGGACAATTTGCATAGGATGACTATGAACTGAAAATACAAGTTTTTAATGAGAAAGTATGATGCTTTTCTTTCAATGATATTTTTGACAGACATGAAAT
This sequence comes from Thinocorus orbignyianus, assembly GCA_013400375.1. Classification (NCBI taxonomy): domain Eukaryota; kingdom Metazoa; phylum Chordata; class Aves; order Ciconiiformes; family Thinocoridae; genus Thinocorus; species Thinocorus orbignyianus. The sequence goes on along the minus strand of VXBW01001033.1, from coordinate 157,793 downwards.
GACCTTTGTTTGCTTTGTGCTGTTTCAGGTACTTTTCTCTGGGTCACAACAGTGTTTTGAAAACTATCAGACAACTAGATTTTATGGCATTAGTGGAAACTCACACGGTACATACAAGGTCATCCAACAAAACGTGATCCCACTACTCAAGTCTACAGTTCAGATGCTGGAAGAAAATAACAAAAGTAGTGTATCACCTGACACATCAGGTAAGAGAGAATACACAGATACTGACAGTTACCTTATTGTGTTCTGGTCTTGAAAAACTAATTTTTAGAACCTTTCAATGATTTAAACAGCAGGACTGTATTAAAATAATTGATACACATCGAATTAAATAGCCTTTTTTTTTTTTTTTTTGGAGGAAGTACTGATTTTCATTTCAGTAACACTATTTTAGTTCATGCAACTTAACTACTTCCAGCATAACTAAGGGTGGAATTGTCATTGTAACATTTTCAGTACAAGAAGGTGGAGAAACTAATCGGTTCTATTTTAACTCAGTAGACTAGCACTGATAATTAGTAACAAAAATTAAATGAACCGGAGTAGAGATGTGCACTTTCAACCTCTTTTCCTCTAAAATAATCCCCTGTAGAATTCCTATACCAGCTGTAGGCACCTTTTAATTCATCTGTCTGCAGTAAAACATTCATTTATGGGTATGCCTTTAGGGTTTTTTCCATCTATTCCTTTATGCTTGGGACAGATTTTACACTGGAAATGACTGTTTGGATGAGCAGCAGGAAGATTCTACAGACTTAAAATTTATCTGCTGTTGAAGTTTATTTGCAGCTGAAAAGGACCAAATGGTATAAACCACATTTCTTTTCTCAATAAGCAATATAAACAGACTTTCCAAATTTTAAGAACCCAAATCAAGATGACTTCCAAGGAACTATTGATAAAATACATTTTTTGGTTACAATTATAAATCTATTCTGGTAAAACTCTTTTTTTGTAACAAGAAGGGACTGATAAATGACTTTTTGAAAGGTCATTTGGTTTCCTTCCAGTCAGGAACACTGCAACTTTAACTACTGAATACTGCAGAACTAAGGGAACAACAACAACAAATCCTAAGTGTGTTACAGGGTTTGACTGTATCCAAAATATAATGACTCAGCAGTAAACCTATTCTCTCATGTTTCTTCTACAGGGTACTCATCAAGGAGTCCTTTAAAAGCATCTGCTGCTCATTCAGAGGCACTAAAGACTGAAGCAAGCCAGGAAACCACTTCAGCTTCCATAGTATCACCTGTTATGCCCACTTCATATTTGGAAAGGATCAGCCACGTACAAAAAGAAATCCAGAGAAGGTAAGAAATCCTTGTTCTGCTTTGTCTAATTGCCTCCATGTTTTTAGTTACAAAATGACGTTATTTGCAAATTGGGAAGGTTTTCTCCACAGAAGGCTTATATCTGGGTTTTGTGTGGCTCAAAAGAAGATACCTGTTACAGTCTACTGCTTGTTCTCCAGGCAATGTATGTGTGTCAGGAGTGCCTCACAGTAGTGACTGTATACAGAGTAGTGATCTAGCTTCAGTCCTGTCTCACACATATCTGATTGCAGGTTTTTCTTTGAGAAGCATGCTTGTGAACTGGCACATCTGGAAATGTCCTTGTTGATGGAAGAAATAAGGACTATCCTTTCCTTTTACGAATCATCCAAGGCTAAGGAAAAGGAACACCGTAAAGGAAATTGGGTAAGGTTGGCATTGTGTCAGCTTAGAGTTCTCAACTGATACACAGGAAAAGAAAGTTTTCCATTTCCTTCTTGAATTTCTTTCAATTTTCCCACACCACTTCAGGAAAAGAAATTGAAGCAAAATAGAATTTATTAAAAAAGAAAGAAATCTTCTGTTCTGACTATTGCAAAGCAAAATAGAAAGTAAATTAGTTTGCCTTTCTCAGTGTTATGGCACAAGAAGCAATGGCCTTATTTTCAGTAACTTGGATACTTCATCGCACAGTAAACCAGGCCACTTAATGTCACTTAAATGACCACGGACATGTAGGTTCTGGCTATGTTTTTGAGATCTCAGCCTCGGTATGACTCAATTTCCATTCTTTTGATGCTCCTGACCACGAATGTGTTCTAGTGAGGATGTCTATGTTTCAGGGGATGAAGCTCAGTGAAGAAACAGAAGGAACCAGCAGAAAGGATTCACTTCTGAAAGAACTGTCAGAACACCACCAGCGCACAGAACAAGCCCTCCGTGAGAAACAATTGGAAGAAATCAAGCATTCAGGCCTCAGCCCAGACTTAACAGTGCCCAAGCAGACCCTACATTTTCTGGAAGAAATTCCACATCAGTTGACGATTTGTCTTCTTGGCTTACACATACCAGATGCTAACTTCACTGAACAGCAAGTAAGTTTAAGGCATTTTCTCTATACTACTCCTCCTATTGTTACCTCATTGCTTTGCAAGAATGCATGTAATCTTCACTGGGTGATACAAACATACATGCTAGCTATATGCACTGCATGGGTGGCTGTATTATCGGAGCAGCTACAGGCATAACTTAAATGTATCATGTCTTCCTGTACTGGACTATATATTTTATGGCCTCAGTACAGGTGCCAAAGTACTTTATCAAAGAAAAACAACTCTAAGTTTTAAGCAATCATTACAGAAGAAAAAACAGTAAATAACATACATGACCAATATGAAGCTTTTTTATAAAGAAAAAAACCAAGCCTGCTTACTGTGTTTACTGCCCATTTTTAATCCCTTTGCTCATGTACCTAAATGTAGGGTTTTTTCCTTTATTTTCTACCTCTCTTTTGGATTTTGGTGCTTTAATGGTCCTTATTCTACCCTCCAGTATCTTAGGATTTTATCACATAGGACAGATTTGCAGCTATAACATGCTAGTTTTCCCCTAGTGTGTCCTGGGTTTTGCTACAAGAGTAACGCTGAGACAACCATTGAGGCTTTTAAAGTAGAAAAATCCCCTCTTCTAACAAAAAGTTTTCCTCAAAATATTTTGAGTTGGCATCTTCTTTATACTCCTTCACTTTTTAGAAGGGCTTACTGCCATTTCTGCAGTCTGAGAGCCCACAAATGGTGAGACCTTTTTGCTCTTGCTACTCCATGTACCCACACATCTCAAGCTACTGTCTGACAGGAAAACATTGTTAGAGAAAGCTTAAAAGAAGTTTAGACAACTTATAGAAAGTGCTTCTGTTTTGGGTAAATTCCATTTTTGAGATAACCTTGTTTTACACAGGTAGCTTTTATCATGGCAGTCATTCTACAATCAGATTATACAAAACTGTTCTGGGAGCAGGTGTCTGCCTATCTCTTATTAACCTAATACCAAATGTTTTAATCCATTTCCTGATTTCACCTAACTTTGCAGAGTCGTAGAGGACTTGGAAAATAAAGCACTTGGTAATTATATGAAAGCAAACAGGTAGGCAGAGGAGAAATACAGGCTTTACAAAGCCTTCTAAGGAAAAATTGCGGTGTGACTCTACACCTTAGTAGGTAGGAAGAGCTTCCCTTGGAGCCTCTCTAACTCTGGAGAAAAGACTAGTCCAAACTGACTCACACTTGCCATCACAATTCTGTGGGAAATAGGACTTCGCTAGTTCTGGTGACCATAGTGCTATTTGTTGGTGTGGAAAATTCCTATCCTTTCTTCTCTTTCACTTAATAGAAACTACATTCTCAGGAAGTCAAGCCTTTGCCAGACCCTGTAGCTCAAATACTACACGCTTCAGCAGTGAAGATAGTAAAGCTGGAAGCTCTGAACCAAGCATGTCTGTACAGAGTCCTGGATCTGTACAGCAACCTTCAGGTAGATGCATTTTATGCTTTTCATGCGTCACTCGACCCTGCACGAGCCCCATGGTAATTCACAAAACCTGTAAGCACACAGATGCCCACTCTGACTGACAACCTACAGCATGTGCAGGGCACACAGGCTGGGGCATATGTGCAGGCACATGGCAAAGTGCACTTACAGTAACCTCCTACACAAATCAACCTGACAGAACTGCACCATTAAAAGCCTTGCTAACTATGCCCACTACAAACCCCATGCTGGAAGCAAGTTAATTTCTACAAAAAAAATAAATTCATTTTCTCATATCACTATGCTTACCTGCTTCAGATTCTGACTTGTCCAGAAGACGTGACAAGGATCCTGAATAGTTTTGACTACAAAAGTAAGGGTGAAGAATTAGCTCAAGAAGTTGCTCAGACTAGAGAGAAACAGCAAGTAGCGAGTGCAGTGGCTTTTCTCCAGAAGCATCATCAGGAAGGGGATTTGCTTAAAGGTTTAAAGGAAGAGTCAGAAGCTGAGCTGAAAAACATGCAGGCACAATTCAGACTGGAACTCCAAACCCAGACAGAAGAAAAGGTACATCAGCTAAAGCATTCGTATTGTCATTTGCTAACAGCTATACAGAAGCACAAGACTTTAGTAAAATCTCTGCTCATGTTATTTTAGGTTCAGCAATGTTTTATAATGGTTCACAACTATTTGACTCATGCTGTGAAGCGAAACTTTCAGAAATTCCTTTTAAAATTGATGGATTCCATTGTTTTCCAGTGTAGTTCATTTTTTTCCCCCCACTGGATTCCAATTGTCAAACCTGCAGTAAGAACTGGAATATTTCCATACTTTCATAAGTCTGCAAGAAATCTCTAAGGCTGTGTAATGTTTTCTTCCCAGATGCAAGCCAAAGAAATGCAAGTGATCCAGCAGACCAAAGGAGACAAGTTCGGGAATCTTGTGGCATATTTCATCCTATCACAGAGACATCTACGGCAAACAGTCATTATGCTACAAGACTGCTACAAGCTCAAGAAGATTGCATTGAGGTCCCAAAAGGATGACAGAGGCCTGGAACACCTTGTTGTAGAAGTAAAATTCTCTTGATAGTTTGGTTCGGTATCCTGAACTTCTCCAGTGTGCTGCTACAAAACTTTACAAGCTTCTCAGAAATTCTGTCTATTTATAGCAACGGGATAGATTATTATATATTATACTGTACTTTTTTTTTAATGTCAAAAAGAATTGAGAAAACTTTGGGCTTAGCTACTAAATATCAGATACTTAGATCCATTTCTTAAGATAGATTTACTTAAGACTTCTTTCAGAATCTTGAGATTATTTTTTATAGGTAGGTTTTTGTTATTTTGGTATTTATAAACAACAATAAAGGGTGTAGAGGACTGCAAAATACTGTTACCTAGTTTCCACTACCTTTGATGGCATTTTCAAAAAAACTCTGACTCTTAAATCTGTTCTCAATGTATTGCATTGAAAGTAAGACACCCAAAGAAGGTTCACACATTTCATGTTATATTTCACATGACCATTTTATCTTTCAGAAGTTATCAACTGATGATGACACCAGGGACATTTCGCATCTTCTGAAGGAAAGCATGGAGTATATATTTTTAGTGCTGGAATTTATACAAACTCTAAGATTATTACAGCTGAGAGAAACACAGTTTAAGGAAATAGTCAGAAGCCTAAAAGGCTGCATCCAGGAGAAGGTAAAACAAACTATATGTTACCTAGCAATTTTATTCAGAAAATGCTAAATAACTTGCATTGTTACTGTGCATAGGACTTTGTTCTCCAAGTATCACTCTTTCCAGAATAATACCAGGATATTGTGGTTGGTTTGTCTGTTTTCTTATACATTACCTGTAGTTTGTGGATGAAGCTAACATCATAGTCAATGAACTGAAAAAATTCAGAGAGCAGAAGATGAGAAGACTGGAGGAACAGCTGAAACTCTTCCTGGAAAATAAAAGAACAAAGAAGAATATTTCAAGTAATTTTGATCCATTGCAGGTTAGAAAACAGCAAATTCCCAAAGTTTTCCAATTGAACAGGCTGCATCATATGCACAGTACATAAGATTAACAGTAGCATGCTAATGAGGCCATGACTGCAGCTATGTTGTGTAGATTATGTCCTGTGCTATGAGATTTACAAGAGATATATGAAGAAAATGGTTGAATGTAGAGATTATGAATGTAATACTTTAAGAAGGTGGAAAGGGATAGGAGAAGCAAGGCTATCCCCCAAGTGAAAGTACAATGGAATGAAGAAAGAGAGCTCAACATCTTTCTTCTTTACAGAACAAAACTGTCACCTCAAAAACAGAGGAAACAACAGAAAAAAGAGAAGACCTACAGCAGACTTTGCAAGAAAAGCATCTGGACCTCAAAGTGTCTCACACATGGCAAATATCAGATGAAAGAGCAAAGCTGCAGGATCATTTGCTCTGTGGAGAACAAAAGAGTAGGATGAAGCCTGCAGGGTTTGGTTCTACAGCATACACTGAGCAGCACGATAGGGTATTGTACGACCACCTCCCTTGACACAGCCTCCCTCCATTTTTTGAGGTTTTTTGGGGTTTTTTTGTTTGGGGTGGTTTTTTGGGGTGTTTTTTTTTTTTTGTTTGTTTTTTGTTTTTTTTTTTTGGCTGTTTCCCGCTTTTAAGACTTACTGAAAAAATGTGAGAACTGGTACTCCAGAAATGCCATATCTAATGAAGTGCTTGTCATTACAGAACCTGAGACAGCACAAAAGATGCAAAGCAGTTTAGCGTCTACCCTAAACAAAGGGAAACAAGGGTGACAGTGTGCTGAGGTCTCTGCATTCACGGCTTAATATTTTTCCTGACAAATGAGTAACGTGAAGAAGCATAAATTTCTAAAATACAGACTAAGTTTACACAAGGGATGGTGTAAAGAAAGCATCACATAGAAGCAAATATGAAATTTTCATTATGCTTTTCATAGGTACTTACTTTTACATCTCCTTACTCTTTCTTGTAGAACTCCATGAAAGAATACAGTGAAACAAAAGCTTCCTTAGGAAAGGATTTTTATCCAGATTTGCAGAAGTTAATAATTAGACCAGAAGAAGAAAAAAAAGAAAAAGAGATGCAGCAAAACAATAGTCCTCTATCATCCACCGCCAAATCTTTCTGTGTTCCAGGGGTCCCTCATAAGGCAGATGACCAACTCCTACTGTTCTTGACTAAGAGTAAGTCTGGTTTGTTGAAGGAAACTCAAGTGACCTATGATTTTTTAATTTTTTTTATATTGATATACTGTCTAGGAGGCATTAATGTTCTGGAAATAAAATAAACAGGGAAAAGGTGGGGTGGAACTCAGACTATAGTTAGCATACAAGGCCAGGAGGAATGATGTGATTGCATTCTCCAAACCAATCATCAGCAGGAGAATACTTGGGACATGAATATAATTAAATATCTTACCTAGATGATGTTTAGTGCATCTTCAGAGTCGAGCTTATTCCATCCTTGGGGCTAACAGGTCTGCAGGATTTTTCTTGAAAAATCAGCAGCTATTTAATAAGTAGCAGAATTTCTTCTTCAGATTGAAAAGATTTCACAGGGATTAGGTGAACTATCATATGTGATCGTTTGCTTAAAGTTTCAGCCTTTTGCAGCACCTTCTCTGTGAAGTAAACAGCTGTTTATTTACTCAGCTTGATGAAGTGTAATAGCACTACCCTAGAGTTAAATTAAACACAGAGAAATAAGGCAAAAGAAAATTTAATTTGAAACAATGCTATCGGAAACAGATGAAAAAAAAAAATAATTCATGCAGCAAAACGAGAATTAAACAGAGCACACGCCAAGTGCATCAAGCAGTCCAGTTGGTCTTGTTGCTTTCTTATGACCCTGTAAGCAATTCCCAGAGATTCCTGAACAGCAAATGGTGCAAGAGTCATGCAATTATTAGAATCATTAGGGAAAGTTTTCCTTATCTAGCCCCTTGGAGAGATTCCAGTACACTTCTACATTTTTAAATCTCTTCCAAAAATCAAACATTTAGTCAAAAAGCACATTTATTTCTAACAGTTGATTTAAAAACTGTTGTCTCAGGTCAAATACTATGTAGAAAAGTCAAGGTTAGCTTACGGAACAACAAGAGGAACGGACACAAACCCCTCTGGAATTATTTGCAGTCATTAACTCGTATGTACTGTTCTCACAGATATCAAGGTGCTGAAGCAGGCAGAACACCTGATGACATCCAGAATCACACTTCTGAACCCACAGTTCACAATATCTTCTCTGTATGGTAAAAGCCTTATGATATTCTATTGACTGCTGCCTCACAAACACAGCTGCACAAAACGATTTCCTGTGATGCTTCTTGCCAACTCCCTCCTTTTTGTCTCCTTAACAACAAAGTACATGAGCCACATGTGATATCTGCATAAGTAACTACCCCACAGCTGTGAATTAGCAATGATGTAGTCCTTATAATAAGCCAAAGACTGGGCTTAGAACACTTGAACAGGTAAATATTACATTTATTAGGTAGGGGAAAAAATCCTATCAATTCTGGGGAGATAGGGAATTTGACATTGTCCTGATCTGGTAGAAAGCCATTATTTATAAAGTTAAGGGTAGATAGAAATTATTTTCTCATCAATAAAAAAAATGCATTGGCAGAAAGACAACTTTGTTAGGAAAACCTGCAAGGAGTATTCTGGAAGTAGTCCAGACAAGTCTTCCTGTCTAAACAGACTTCCATGTAGTATTTTAAATATTTGAAAAAGGAGAAAACTAGTGAATTGGATAATGTAAAGAATTCTGGAGAGAAAGATATTTTCTTTGCAACATTAACATGTTTGCTCCGACTTCAGCCTTATGCTCCAAACAGCAAAACTATTTACCTGTTTCACCTTACTTGTCTATGTAACTCCAATGTGCAAAATGCTCACTAAAAAAAATATGGAAATAAAATGATTGTTTACAAAAACAGTATTTTCATATTTCTTTACATAGGTGGTGATAAAACTAAGTGTATAAAAGCCTCTTTTCTTCTTGGTCTTCTGAGAGATGTGACCAACGAACTCCAAAGTCATGCAATGGCAGCTGGACTACTAGAAAGCCAAAGGCTAGACAAAAGTAAATCTCACCTCCATTCTTTCTTATATGAAAATCAGAACTTGAGTGTAATATGAAGATTTCCATTTCATCATTCAGGTAGCTATTGGTTGTGCTTATTGTGAAAAGATTTTGCTGAACAGACATCATAAACTTACTCTCCTCTTTGGAGGAAGTGCTCTACCAGTAAAGGAGAAAGACTCAGAACACAGAATCACTGTCGGCTCTGCGGCTGATCATCTCTGAGGCACGCATAAGTGATGTCACTTTTCTAGGCCTTAGTTATCAGAAATTTCACTAGGAAGAGTAAAGTTTGGGGCATTGCCTATGGGCATCAAGCAATTAATGACTCCTAAAAGAATTTGTAATGCATCAGGTCTCATTATATTACGAGATGAGAAATGCAGTATACTATACACTTTTATTGCAGTACTACCTCTTGGACAAACAAAAACAATAAAAACCCAAACCATCAGTCTAATGATACGCTACTGTTCTTGCAGAAACAGCAAGTACTTCTCAGCATATACAGGATGCCTTGATGACTGAAGAAGGAGAACTAACAGCAGTTGATCCTGCAACCCTTTCTACAAGAGAGTTTGTCGTATATCAGTATGGCATCTCCATCCTACAGTTTCTCAGAATTCACATTGGTGTAAGTTTTTAAGATACTTATATTTAATAATCACTGCTTCCAAAAGATAGTTATCAAAAAAGCTATTCAGTCAAGAGGCTGCAAAGTATGTACCAATTATCAAGTAAGTCCAAGTAGAAAACAACCAGTGTGCAAACATCAGGAACTGAATTCCATTTATATTCTCTCCGTGATGATGTAGGACTGTCTTGAAGTCCCTGTCCCACAAAAGCCACGGTCAGTTCACGTATTTGTTGTGGCATCTTTCTTGAGTACATCACTTAATTCTTGCATTACCCAATTCCTGCATTCTGCACAATATTTGATAAAACCTATTTCCTTTATAATTTGACGCCATGATTTTCTCATTTGCTTTGCACAGTACTTAGTACACTACAGCTTTAGTCCAGGTAAACTCTTCAGGGTCTTTCATAACAGTATCAAATAAATAATAATAAAAATCATGGTGACTACAGCCAGAGCTCCAGGGCTGGAGCACATTTTCATTTACTTAATTAGAAAACTGGGAAGATTAACTACTATGATATGCTAGGTTGTGGTTTTTTTAAACAGTCTCCATTTTCATGTGGTATATGTTGGCTCTGTGTACTCACTGAAAATCAAAGCTGACATTTAAGTGAACTTATATTCCATTAATCCCTCTTACTTTGCAGTTCTGATGTGCATACGCGCTTTTACAGAAGCAATTTTCCTTCTCTTTGCAGGCTCCAGAAATTAACCTGTGTGTTGCCTCCAGCATACCTTTAAATAATGCCACAGGCAATGCTTTCAGAAACTCTTTCTTTTACCAGGTTTGTCAACTTCACATCTAGTAAGCCTATGCAGTGTTTTCATATCCATCTAGTTCTGGGACTAGGAAATAAAATGCAAAAGTGTTTCGTACATGTTAAGTCATAGCATGCTTGATGCTTTCTAGGAACAAATATTGTCATAGGAAATCCTCAAGTGTTAGTGTTATACTTCAGATATATCTGAACACAAATTTAACAGAGAACTCGAGGACACTGAGTTTCAATATACGTTTACTGTGAGGGTCGTACCCAAAGCATATCTATTAAGTCAGCTCTGATTACTCCATTTCTCCTGCCAAAATTCTACCACATTCATTTCTACCAAATAGGTCAGATCTTTATAGAAGTCAGTACTAAATCAGCATTTTACTTGGAATAATTAAATTACAGAATCTGACTACTTAGTATTATTTACTATACCTCATTCATTTCAACCTCTAAAACTTGGAGCTTTCTAAAGTTCATGATCTATAGAAGCCAAACTGTCTATAAACAGTGGATGCAAGAATGTGTAGATTCGCATCACAGAGCATTATATGAAGAGTTACGACAATGCCGCTCTCTTATGTATATTGATATTCCCCAGCATTCTAACACGAATTTTTAACTTCCCTAAAATTGAGAAAAACTATTGGAAGAGTTGCATCAGCTGAGCTGACTATTGCTGTGCCTTTGTGTCAGATCCTGATATTCATTCTTTCTCAGAATCCAGAGAACAAACTGTTCGTTTTAAGGGATTGCCTGAGTTCTGTAGGAAGTTTCCTTCTCCTCCTCGTGCACTGCTTAGCTCATATCACTGCTGCTGACTTCAACCACGATGCCAACCCACTCTTTCTGAAGCATTTTTATCAGGTATACTAATGTATTCCAAATGTACGCTATAACAATATCCATTTTAAAAGTGGGGAGGGTTAACACCTTATACAACTTCCAATAATAAAAATCAAAAGGAGAGATGAAATAAGATAGTGAACTACTACCTGTACTGCCATTACAGAATCACAGATTGTGTTACAGTTACACAGTAGCTATTCACAGAAAGATTCATATTCAACATTCAAAGAACACTGATTCACCTTAGGTGAAGAGACTCAGGAAGCAGAAAAATCCACCAATCTTAACATCCTGCCTGCATACAGACGACACTAACTCATTAATACCTCTTTGTTCCACTGACAGCTAAGGAAATAAAAACAGGCATCTACATTCTAACTGTCAGCTGGTCAGTACATGGGAGAATCAAACAGCTCTTTCATAATCATAGTTTTTATTTGAAGAACAGTTATATCAGAAATAGATTCGTTGAGAAAGAAAAATGGAACAGCAGTGTTCTTCCCTTAACATCTTGATGCAATGTAACCCTTCCCATTCAGCCTCCAGTGAAGTGCACTTTTCTATTGCAGGGGATACCCATTATCTTTTTTTTTCCCAACAGTATTCCCAGTATACACACAGTGATTTTAGTCCCCTTCTGAAAGCTACCCTTTATGAACCACATTTGTATCAGATCCCCATGAGACAAATGAAGTTATTTTTTCTGATTAAATAGGCTTTCAGAATTAAAAACCTGTCTTCATATCCCACAATTGTTTGATCCATCTTCCCTCTCCTCTCCGTCCATTAATATCTCTATTCAGTGGTTAGCTTGAAGGAACTGTGTTCAACTGCTTCCAGGTTTTCAAAACAGTTTTTTTTCTTTCTAGGCACTAAAGGCTTGTCTTAGTGAAATGTTCTCTCTCAGACTCCAGCTGTCAGCAGTTCCCCAGGGTGACAAATCTTATGGAATAAGTCAGATGTTGCTGAAGGAAGAACCATTCTTCAAGGAGGATGTAAATCTCATCTCTCAACTTTTTGAGGTGAAAGTGAAAAGCCTCACAGACACGGAAGCCTTTGAAACGGTAAAAAGAAAGAATATGAGCTTTGGACTGGCTGAAAGATCGCCATCCCTATTTCCTTACTTTGTTACAAAATAGCTATTTAAACTGGCCTATAGATGCCTGCCTCTTTAAATCTTTGCTCAGTAAGGTCAGACTCCCATGGTACATCAGTAGAAGATTTACACGTCATTTAATCTGCTGAGGTTAGAGGTACTGTATCGGAAAGGCACAGCATTGGTTCTCTGCAAAGAGACCTTCATAAGCAACGTAGCCAAAAACATGTTCAGCCACCCCTTGAGTACCCAGATCTAAGATTAATGATCCCATCTGCACAATGATGGTAAAACTGTTGTGACTTGACCTAGAGCTGGTGAAGAGAACGGCCATTTGTATCATCAGAAACAGTAGTTTAAATATCCTCAGGAATATAGATAAGCACAAGCAGTTTGAGCTATAGACAGATAAGCACACTCAGTTGGGATCCAAAGGGGAGTCCGCTGTCATCCAGGTAGACCTCAACCAGCTGGATAAACGGGCTGACAGCAGTTTCAGAAAGTTCAGGAGGGGAAAGTGCAAAGTCCTATGCTTCAGAAACCACCCAGATGGAAAGCAGATTTGTAGGAAAGGATCACAAAGTGGTGGACACAAAGTAGAACATGAGCCAACAATGTGTCCTTGCTGAAACGGTGTCTGACAGTATCCTGGGCTGCATTAGGCAAATTATCAGCAGAAAGTCAAAGGAAGCCAATCCTTCCATTGTGCTCAGTCCTTGTGAGGCCCTACCCAGAGTACTGTGTACTGAGGTCCCCCAGTACAAAAGAAAAATGGACACACTGGAGATAGTCTAACAAAGTACGAGAAAGACAATTAAGGACTAAAGCATCTCCCCTACACAGAGAGGCTGAGAGAGATGGAATTTTTTTAAAACTAGAGAAGACTCAGAGGGAATCCTGTCAATGTATACAAACACCTGCAGGGTAAGCGCAAAGAATATGGAGCCATGCTCTTTCCAATAGTTCCTGTGACAGGACAAGAGGCAAGGGATACAAACTGAAATACAATTCTCATGCAAATCATTAAGACAACATAAAAAGTAGTACCATGATAAATAAATTTAAAGGGTCTCTAAGAAGGTTTTTAAAATTAATGCTGATCTTTTTCCATTTCTGTGCTCATTGCATAGCACATGAAGAACAATCTCTTGCTCCATACAAAATTTGAGGAACCACTAAGTGACAAGTTGCTCATGAAGAAAAAAGAGAATTTCCTTCGTGCCTCAAGCAGCTATCAAAAGGGCAATTTTGGGTGGAGGACATGGTAAGAGTGATTTGACAGGAGGTATTATTAACTGTTGTATTAGACAGCAACAACTGAACAATTTGGGCGGGGGGGGGGATATGATACAAAGCAAGTCATGACACCTCTTCATTATGACCTCACTTCATACTACAAAGCTTATCTCCATAACCATCAACATCTAGGCATTCCAAATAAAGGGCAGATCAGATGGGATGCCAGATTATGTCACAGAATGATTACTTCTCCATACACTACCATCACTTTCTCAGTAACAGAGAAGTTAAGTTCCAGTGAAATGTGTCTGTCTGGTTTGCTCTTGCAAAGAGTTTATGAATATCACTTTAACAGTGGCATTTCTACTATCTGATTTTAAGTAATTTTTTTATCCTTTTTTTTTTAGCTTTGAAGAGGAAACCTGTACTTACTTATGCCCTTCAGAACTCGAGGACAGAGTGGATGTGTTAACTGAAGAGCTGGTGGATATCCTAGAGGATGAACACCAGCTTTTAAACAATGAGGGCAACGAAGATTTCCTTTTTTACTACCTTGAAATAACCAGTTTGGAGAAAGACTGTTTGGTAAAACAAATAGATGCATTAGAAGAGAAAATAGCCCTAGGCAGCGAGTTGTAACAGTACTCAAAAGAAGACTTAGTGGTTTGGTTCTACCTTAGTCCTCCACACTTCTCCTCAGGCTTTAAGCTAAAGACAATCCTCTATTTTTGTTTTTTCTATAGTGTATTTTTCCCCTTCACATAAAGTCTCATTAGATTAGGAGTGAAAATAATGCAGTAATTAAAGTGACTAAGTGACTGACATTTCTGGCTATATCCACATGGTGAAGAGATAAACATTGTTACAAGAACTCAGTCTTAGAGTTCCCAGGAACAGAAGCAAACTATAGATTCGTTGGTAAGTCTGCTTAGTGTTAAAAACATATTTTTTTTAAACTAATGTATTGCTCCACTACATGTACTGAAGCCTCTGCAGAGATTAGCTGATAGTTCCACTTTTCTCATGACTTTCATACAGTGAAAACTATAGATACAATCAACCCAAATAACTGCATCTACACAATTACTCATCAAGAACAATATTATCCTCACCACTGACAGCAATTTGCTTAACCCAGACAACCTTTCTTTGTTCTGAAGCCACAGTATTTCAGCTGCTCCATAGTACCACCTACAGAGGAACAAAAATCCTGCACCGTCAGAGACTAACCCTGCTCTTAAGCTTAGAGAGGTAGCCTTTCCTCCTCCCAAATTCAAGAGCTAAACCCTGAAACACGTGAAACATTCAATATTCACTGATCGATGAAACAGCATCTCTTCTCTGCCCACCAAACACTCTTGTAAAAAGCAAGTGGGAACAGAGCAGTCACCTAAGAACCTTCTCTCCCTGCTGGTACAAGAATTCACAGGTGCATGGGCCAAAATTCAAATTACTTCATGAGTCACTGAATATCCTCAACACTAATGCTGTTATCTCATTATATCTGAAACATTCAACACTGAGAAGTGGTTAGATTGTTCTAACTTCACAAATTGCATATCTATTCCACCCTCTCAGAGCTGATCAATCAAGGGTTCACACCTTCACCCCATAAACAGATGCTTATTTTGATCTTGCTAGGACAGAAGCCCACTGATTACAATAAAGGCTGCCAGAGTGCAAGTTCTATGACCAAAGTTGCAAAAACAAGTTGGAAACACTATTTCTGACTTACAGTAACAAAGAAGCCTCTCCTAACATCTTATTTCATCAGTACTACGCCGATTGCAGTGTTCACACGTAAAAACATAATTCAAAATGAAGCCTTCTAAAAAGGCAGTTATCAGTAGTTATAGGAAGCATAGGATTTTACTATTTGCATGAGTGATCTACTAAAACCTGTTAGTATCAAGTTCATTTCCAAATTCTTGTGCAAAAGTGCATGTGACTGATATGGGTTTGTTCTAAAGAAACATGGACCAAGTTAGCATGAAGCATGACTGAGACGTAACTGAGAGAACAGCTGACCGCAGCCCTTGGCCTCCTTCTGATTATTCCTATCCACATCATATTTGAAAGGTAAGCTAGGATGCAGTTCATTGAGCAACTAGGGTTAGATTTTTACATGTAGTATGAGATTTTTCCTAAAAATATATACTAAAGCTTTAATTCTTTCTCTTCAGATTTACTTTCACAGGTAGCCCTCCAGTCTTAAAGAGGTTCCTAGCTGTCTGCTTTCCCAGGACAAAAAGTGCTTCCCATTAAGGGCAACTTATTAACAGGTTCTGCCTCCTCCACAACCATTACATATTAGGTAATAATAGCTGGACTACAACAAGTAAAAATGACCGCAGGAAGTGACAACCATAGGTATTTTACATGAGCTATTAAATTTTAACAAATGAATTTACTTAGCATTTTGACTAGATTAACTAGCAAGATAAGAGTTATAGACATCACTTCTGTAACTCTTATGCCTCACAGTTTAAACAGCAGGTAATGGAGTAGATGACACCTAGAGTCAGTAGGAAGATATACTGCAAGTCAATAGAACAAAGTTACAATCATTCTGGTTGAAACCACATTTTTCACTCAGTACCAGAAATACTACCCCAGAGCACAGTGTGAAGCCAAGCAGTAGTACAGTAACTCCTTTTCTACTGGAAGTGGAGTCTCCCTCGGTCTGGAGCTCCAGCTGAGCTAGGAGACAGTTAGAATCTAGTTGTCCCATGTTATGAGCAATGTTTGTTATGAACCACAGTATTGCAAACTGGCAGGCTAGACATCCTTAGAGATAATAGCTCCAGTGATGTGTTAGCTTCCAGCTGTGGAAAACTGTCACACCACACATGCAACCCTTTTCTGTGTTCTGATATATAACCTACAGTGTAGAGGCAAAAGCCTAGCTGGAGGCACAAGGCAGTCTTCCCCAGCTCCATACACCAAATCTTCACTCAAGGGGGAGCGCAGAGGTAGTGCTGCTTGTGATGTGTAAATGTTTTGCTTACAGTGCAGCTACTCTTGCTACCTTTGCCAGAAGGAAGCAGACTATTGTTCAAAACAACTTGAAGGATGTTTTTATCTTTCTTAACTTGCTTATGTTTTCACCAAAAAGCTTTTTAACTCCCTTCAGGGCACTGATAGCAGATCAGATGGCTTTTAAAAACAAACATGAGTAGATTTATTGATATATGCATTTCCTTTTTAACTTACAAATAGAGTCTCACATTAGTCTTCCATCTTATGTTGATATTAATAAAACATTTAAAAGTTTATACAATAAAACCCCAAAGTTTCAGACATACAAATAAAGAGATAAGGGTTAGACAGTAAGCGCTTTCTGTTTTTATGAGACTGTATAGTACCAGCCTCCATTCCATCCCATATCTCAGTGTTTCAACAGCCTCTAACAGGTGCAGCCACAGATCTACCGCTTGGTATTGATCCAGTGGTATCTATCAGCACGAGGTCCTGTGAAAGCAGCTGTTGGCCTGTAGACTTTGTAGCCCCTGTGCTGGACATAGTATGAGCCATCAGTCATATAGGTCTTCCTATGAAGATACTGAGACCAGGGTTGTATGGGTGCCTTGCAGTAGTCACTGAACTAAACAGCAAGAAATGAGACCACAGTTAAAATATATTTGGGAAAGAGGGGAGGTAAGTCTAGCCATCAGTTTTTAACTCTATTATATTTCTTCATGACGGAACCTAGAAGGCAGATACCTCTTACGGAGTGCCACATACTGGTACCACATACTTACCTGGTAGACACTGTTGGGATTGCTGACAGTAGGGATAGCTTTTGGCTCCTTCTTGAAGCTCTCCTCGTCTGAAGAGGTGCCAGAATGATAGTCTAGTGCTGCTCTGTTAACAGCATAGCTGATTTGCTGAGAAAGCTGTGGGTTTTCCTCTCCTTCAAAGTGTGCAATTGTAAATGGTCGGTTCTTCTCACCATACCTGAAAGTGACTGTATTTGTATCTCCGCACTAGCATCATGGACACCTGTTAGCAGTCAGCTGACACTAGCAAGTACACCTTCAGACGCCGAGACTCCAGTAACATGCTTGGAGCTCATCAAGTTCATACAGGGCACTTGACATGTTAGTCACAGCTTCTCAACTCACCTGCAACACACCTCAAATGGATCAACCCATAGTGTCATCTCTTTTGGCAAACCAAGCTTATTGAAGTCCACGTTACTCTCCACACAAGCTTGCTCCAACAGTGGATCTCTTGTCTGATGTTTGTTTATCCTTATACACCTAGGTAAGAGCAAAACATGGGTGGATTTAAGATTTCACTGCAACTGTCACTCAGAAAGTACATTTAAGTCAACTGTTCTCTCAACATATTCAGCCTGTTGATGCAAGTTCTCACTCATAGCCCCAACCAGCAAGTTCACCTAACAAGCTGATTTGTAAACCCAGACAAGGTTTCGTTTGTTTAAACATGTAGTGCAGCAACTCACTTCATCAGTCATTTTTTAAGAGAACAAAAAGCTGTTACAACCCCACAAATCAGTTTAAGACTACTTGAATTCCACATTCAAGAAGTCAGAGGGCTACTGAAGATACTTTGAGTATATTGTCTTAAGACTTCCGTCTCATGTCTCCAGTCATATCCACACAGGCACATTCTGTGAAACCACTCTCAAAATAGGTGCATCTTCACTAGTTAATAACTCTTCTTCCCTGAAGGGAAGCTTAATGGATAGCTAAGTAGCTATTTAATTTTTGTGACATTTACTTCCAATTTAAGGGCTCCAGGCACCGAAAGGGTACTCACTGCATCTTGAATGTCATGCAAAGACTCCATTCCCCCTCCCCTTTTTCTAAGGGTCCTCTTACCTGAAGGCTTGTCCTCTGGATGGGTTGTCCAAGTACCAGTGATTCTTATACTTTTCAAATAGTATTGATGTCAGCTTAGATGCAAATTTCTCAATTTTATGCTTGCTCAGCTGGTCCTCCCTTTTCACAAGCCTTGTGATGAAGAACACTGTGGCAGCAATTTCATCTTTCATCTTAAATTGAAGCACACAAAGTGCTTTAGCTGTTGTATAGTCATCAGTAGAAATGAGACTATACTAGAAGGATTTAATAACATTAAGGTACTATCAAATTCTAAGGACAGATACCACAAAGCTTGCATAGGCCATTACAGATAGAGCCTAGACAAACCAAATTGCCAAACACATGATGAATTTAGTTCTGGGTAGCAAAACCAATTAACACATTATAAGAAAGCACTCACACTAAGCAAGTCAAAACCAGTAAAAAAAACAGTTGAAAAGGTAGTGCTCCAACCAGCAGTTCTTGCAATTACACGGTTCCTTTACATACAATGAAGACCATAAACATTACCTTCTCAGATCAGAGTGGTTGAAAACCTGAGATACACTTTACAAATAGCTTCAAAGAGTCACCAAGGAAACAGCTCTAATACTACAAAAGCCTACATAAGGGGGAAAAAAACCCCAAACCCTCCCTCACTCTTCCTCTAGTACAGCTTGCTTAGGGTTTATATAGAACAGTTAATCATGTGGCTCTGAGGAATGTAATGATATTCAGGTGTGTACAATTAGCCTAACTAACATGCTGGTTTCAAAGTTATTTTCAAATTACTTGGTTTTATTCCAGAATCAGCTCATTCTTTTAGGCTGTATTTAATTGATTCAGTACTGTATTCTGCTATGTCCACCAGTCTATCTCATAAACATTTGCAAAACATTTAAGTGAAATGCTCATCAAGAGAAAAATAGTTCCAGGCTTATTAATTAATTATTAACGTTCAACTTGACTGTTCTCACAGACCCTACACAATACAATTACTTTCCTTATGAAGCCCTCACATTTAGTATTCTTTATTTTGAAAACTGCATGACTCTGTATTTATCATAACATTAATCATCCTAGTGTTATATATAAAATCTCACATAATTAGTATAGCTTTATTTTATTCTTGAGACATTTCATAAAGAGTATGAATGACTCTGTTGAAGAGTTCATACACAAGCATTTTCGTAAATGTGAGTTCTTCATTGTTCAGAACTTCAGGCAATAATTAGTTGGGCCCACTCAGGTTTCAGGCACAATCACAGAGATGGATTGTGACCTCTCTAGGGATGATGCTATCTTTCTTGCCAAGCTTAGGAAGTTGCTATCTAGTCTGGTTTCTTTGCATTCATCTCATTTTTTCACAATATCATACTATAACCTAACAAAAAAATTGTTATTGTCTAAAACCTTTTATTCTTTAACTACCAAGACTAAAATAACATTCCCACTGCAAAACAGTGCTCTGGAGTCCATAATGTGATCATAAACTCCATGCGGGATCTGACTCTGACACAGCTCAGTCTTGGGAATTATCCTCAATAAATGTCAAGCTGCTTTGGATCAGTGGGACACATCAGTTGACAGAACTTTGAACTGTTTCTTGCCTTCCTACTTTCTTCAACTTGTCCAGACAGGCCCTGTGAGTTAGGAAATTCTGTGACAAAAGACTGAAGTGACTAGATTCCACAAAGGACAATCAAAGAGAAGTTTGAATACATACAACACCTTTTTTGTTGAGTTACTTGTTCCCATAGTTAACATATAAACTGCAAGTCCTCAGTAAACAAACTCTTCACCTGAGAAACTAGATTACAGCAGTGCAATCAATCATGCAGTAAGACGCTATATCTTGGATGTTAGCAGGCAAAACCCAGGACAAAATGCACACATTTATAACAAAACAACACAGGAAAATGTAAGTGATGTTCTTAGCAATTCATCCGGTTGACTCAAATTATTAAGGTTGTCATTGATACAGAGGTAAGGTTCTCAGAACTTTTTAACATCGTGCAGGAGTTCAAATTTATTTCCGTTAATGGCACAGAAACCAGAATAGCAGAGAGTGTTTCTGGCTTACCATTTCAGTGACAAGAAAACCTGGCCCTTTTAACTAGGTAGGTTCACTGAACTCAAATAATTCATATTGCTGTCAGTTGTCACTAACTTGAGGAAAATGTAGCCCTGAGCACTCGTATATTGGTACTTGGATAACAAGCAGCTAAGAAACAAAATGCCATAACCACAATTTGAACAGTCCATCCTAATGTGAGACCTCTTAAGTAACAGGCAACAAATCGTGCTCCCACTCATTCCCAAACAGAAACTGTTAGCATCCCAGCAGATTTTTCGAAAACCATGATGAATAGCCAAGTGTTCTGACTGACATGATGCATGAGAGAAATGAGTAGACATTTGCACCTTTTGTAAAATGATGAGCTGGTTTTTAATCCTTATTAGGAAAAGAAAAAATCAAACTACTAAAAAGCACTGTGTTACAGTGCCTGGACATTCGTTAGACTTATCCAGAGCTCATTGAAATCAATGGAAATCTGCCCAAAGACTTCAGTGGGATTCAGATCAGGCCCCTAACTCAGTACAAGCATTCTTAGCCAGATTAAATTATGGGTCTCCTGGGTCACCAGGCAAGCCTAGGCATGAACTACAAAGGGAAAGAGTCAGACACAGTTTCTCTAGTAACTGCAGGCCAAACCAAGAGCAAACACTGTTGCCCTAAACATGCTACTGGCAAGAGCCACCCCAGCAGAATATTTTGCAATTTTCTTGATTTAAAGGATTCAGTACATGGAACTAACAGAACAAAGTGCAGCTTCCTAGTAGCAATCTTCCTTCTACACGCCATTTGATTTTTGTGGATGATGGATGACTGACAATTTCTCAAGGTAAGGTGCTGAAGTTCCTAAATATTGGTATAAAAATCAGTAAGCCTGAGTTATTTTTATATGGGAAAACATCCTAGATGACAACCTTCTTTCTTAGAGAAAAGCACTTTGCATTTGCTTTGTCAGGCTATATACTGTCCTGACAGCATTCGGAAGTATCATGTAACACCAGTGTACAAACAATGGTAGTGCTGCAAGGACATAACACCAACTCAGTTGGCAGAGGGTAGATGAAACCTCTTATCTGGATGTTAAAAACATGCACTTTTATTGAAATTGTGCGGTGCCTGTGCAAAGAGTTATTTTTTACTGAAACAAGACAGAAAGTGATTCAAATCAAAGCCACTAACTAAAATTTTAATATGTTGATTGCTCACAAATTTTTCCCTATCAGCTTACATGAATAGACACTTTCTGGGCCTGATGAAAGGGCTTAACAATAGCTATTTTGGAAACAAGCCATGTTCTTACTAAGGTTTTCACCTTGACTACTAAGTTAGTCAATGGGTGTTCCGTAAAAGTCTAAGTGATATGTACTTACAAATAATTTTTTTTGGTTAAAGATTTTACTATGAGTACCAAATTTCATTATGAAAAGCACATAACAGTATGACCATGCTAATTACACTGATCAGGAAGAGCTTCCTGCCCAACAAAACATTCACTGATGTGAAAGGTCTGTGAGAACACTCATATTATGCAAGTAAGCAGGCAAGCCAAAATGGTATGACAAAACAGTGTCATACAGGGCAGATGCAGGAGGTGAGGTGGAACTGCTACGGAGGTATATTCCACAACTATGGAAGATGTTCTGGGCCTGCTTTTACCCCCATCCTGTGACCTGCAATCTCCCTTTGCAGAAGATAAGAACTCTGCAATTCATGGGGCTATGTAGCAACATTTATTACCTTCTAATACTTTTAATTCAACTCATATTACAATATAGCAATTGGGAAAAGTGTAAATTTGCTTGAAGAGGAGCTTAAGTGTTTGCACCACATATCGCTAGAGTTTAATTTAAGATTGTCAGTCTTCAGCAATAAAATAAACTTAAAAAAAAAAAAGAAAAAAGACTGGAGCTGGTCTCACGTGTTCTAAAATTAAACAGCAAAGGAAAGACTGCAAAGCTACCTGTGCTTATTTTATGCAGTCTAGCCTTGTAAATTTTTCTGCTAATGCAATCGAGACTTGATTATTTTCATCAGTTCTTTCTTCCTCTCTATGTGCATGCCATGATTTTCAGAAATGACAAGATTTGAGTCATCTAGCTGGATGAAATTTGCATGAGCCTTATAGATGTATGTAATTCTCAAAGAGGGTGCACTTCCCAGAAGATTCTAAAGGACAAGCCCTTTGAAAGCATCTCAGGTCAATTAGGTAACCCAAACTGCTAAATGGTCTGGAAAGTCACAGAATCACATCTCCCCAGTGTTGCTAACATGGCAGAGGAGCATTTTGTTTTTCTCTTGCAGTTCTTCCACACAAAACAGGGCAATGCAGAACACCAAATGTCTTTTCACCTCCTCTGCACCAGTTGCCAGTGTGGCTAGCATGCAGAAAAGGGGTCAGTCAGCATCGTACCAATCTATATGGTTTTATCCACCCCTCCAAACATAAGTGGCAGCAGGATGGGGTTGTGTTGGTGTTGATCGTGAGGAAGAAATGCACAGAGAGTTACCCAGAGAAACAAGACCTGAAATGCAACAGAGTGAGGACTGCAGTGAGCTCAACAGGTCAAAAGCAGCATACAGAAATGGCCCTCTAGGCCCCCAAGAAATAGGGAAAGGGGCGGTATGGGCCACTGTTGGGTGAAGATGTGCAGTATGTGCCTCCCACTGCAGGACCACAGGACAGTGCTCTTTTGAGCTGTTAGTCTGTCTTTTTGGGGGCTTCCTCTATGGCAGCTAGACTCCTGCATAAATAAAACCAGGCTGAATCCCCAGCACTCAGTATTCAATACTAGAAGCGTATGTCTGACTGCCACATGTGATGCTAAATCCTGGATCACCTTTGGTGTCTGTGACACAACCTGTAGGAGCAGGGTGGAAACTCCATGTGTGCTCCCTCTTGACTTTCCCCATAGAAACCTCTTTTGAAACAAAGCTTCGTATGGCAAGAGCCATCTGCATGTTTCAAAACAGCAGTCCAGTCTCCATGCACAAGCCCCAGGTGAGTGACCATGACTACAGAGCGTACACAAAGGTTACATGAACGGGGCTGACCCACAGCCCAGGCTGGGGACACTCCAACCCAGAAATCCCAGAGGAAGAGATGGGGCACGTAGGGACCACCTAAGGAACCATTTCAACAGGCATGTCTGCCAGTGAAAGACTGCTGGGTGCTCAGTGAATAGGTTGCTGCCCTAGCCATGGAAAAGGGAAGGAAATGAAGAGTGAAGAGGCTAGCTGTTTTTCCCTTTCCATTAAACCTTATTAAGCATTTTATTATTAATTCAGTCTTTATCGGGATTATTACAGGCAAGCTTCTTGAGGGTAAGTCCTGAATTCTTTTTATGCATTTTAACAATATGGCATTTATGAGTGAAAGCTAGCAAAGTTGCTTAATTTGCAGACAAAATTATCCTTGTAACTTCACAGACTCTATGTCACTCCTGATTTAGGAATGGCCTGATAAATTTACATCGAATATTTTTATTACATTAATTGCATACACATATACTAGACACATGGCATAGTAGTTTACAACTACTTACACACATTCTGTTTTGCATCTTTAGAACAGATTTGCTAATTCTTTTACCTACCACAAATTAATGTAAAAGGTTTGAGCAGCCTGACATCTGACTACCAGCATGATCTGCATTCCCATATTTTTCTGGGAAAAGAAGGCTTTCTGAAGTTCAGGGAACTAATGAAATTCTACCATTCCTACTGCTGCTGCAGTTACATCCAGTTTCTTCTGAAAACCTTTAAATGAAATTGCACAAAATGGGTGCTGTAGGACAATAATTCAAATGTCCCAGCTAGAAAACAAGGGTAAGTAGGATCACTGTGGCATAAACACTAACAGCTGATATGCTGTAAACCAGATACATTTTGAACATTTTGTCTTGGTCCAAATTTGCAGCTGCATTTGCACATCCAGCTCTCAGTACAGCTTCCACCTAGTCTGCATTCATGTGGCAAGAACTGCACGCCAAGGCTTTTCTCATTTCCTATTATTATTTCATTGCTTTATCTTTGCACTTCAGAAATTATGTTTATGATACATCCACTGCAGTTTTCAATTATTTAGAGCAATTAATTTGTGACAAAGACTTTGGATTTAGTAGAATAACAGTAAGGGTGACACAAGCAACATTTTCAATTACTGTCAATTGCCTGTTGTTATAAGAGTGTTTGAGGACATAGAGTATGCTAATATAATTACTGGAAGTACTTTCTTTTTTTTCTAGGTTTGAACACCATGACACCACCACAAGAGTAGTGCTTGGTTTGTAGGCAGTGTAGTTAGCTGATTGTATCCACTCCTTCACAATCACTAACTTCACTGCCATCAAAACAAGGCACAGGATTCCCTGCTACAGCCTCAGTACAGAAAACTGCACTACAAAGCTTCCTTACAACATCCTTATTCCTAGTGCAAAATTATTAATAATGGCAATTCATTTACAGCTTTATTTCCAGAATTTTGGCTGTCTGACAGAAGTATATGGTATATGTAAGCAATATCAAGTGAAATCTTAGATTTCTTGAAGTTGGTGCTAAAATTCCTAGGAATTTTCCTGGAGCAAGACTGCTGTCTGTTGTGTTTAATTTGCTTAGCCATACGAAGCTTATTGTATAATTACTTGTCTATGCACCAAGATTGGACTCAGAATTCTTTTGGTTGTACCTTCCAGTTTATCTGTCAGGCATTAGGAAAATAATTTTCAACCAGCTTTCACGTCTTACTTAACAAGCTACTATATGAAGGGGGGTTTGAGCAATGATTAAACTCACTGTATGCTAGAAATCTTTTTCTCTCTGACTACTTTGCTTAACGTTAAAGAATTTTAATAATGGAGAAAATACCTTGTAGCACTACAACCTGAACTGTTTTTTTTTTTGTAACCCCAGTTTTCTTCAAAGTAGGAGTTGAAAACCAACTGTCTGTCACAGCAGCCTAGTTACTAGGCAGTGTAGTTAGCTGATTGCCAAAAGTAACAATCACTAGCCACACAGCCAGGTAAACAGGCTTGGAAGGTATCTCAACAGAAATCAGATGCACAGAATTTCAACAACAGAAGGCAGGTAGGCTAATCTCCTTCCAGAGGCATCTAATGGACAGGCAAGACAGTGCAATAAAACAGGTGAAAAGTACTAAATTGCCTCTCACATTTGCAAGAGACATCAATGCAGTTGTCAAGCCAGTTTAACTGTACCTTACTGCATGATATACTTCATTCACAACTGTTTTGCCACAACAGGACACTAATAAACATGAGAACAAATTGCTGGTCTTAGCCTTACATTTGTCTAAAGCCCCTGTTTTCACACTAACGTGAAGAGGTGCTGCTTGAAGGCCTTCACCCTTTCTGCAGTCAGATGCTTCTCTGCAGGGGCTGTGCCTTACCTGGGGCCTCATGCTCCTCCTGGTACCTCACTCCAGATCCTCACTCCACTCTTGGGGTCTGCACCCCTTTCAGACTCCCACCCCCACCTCTCCAAGGCTTCATGTCCTCCATGCACTGTCCTCCAACATACACAACCCCCCCACACCCCTTCCCAGGCGCTCTTAATGTGATTTTTCTTTCCAGAGAGAAGTACTGCTCTCCAGAGCCCACAGCTCCCTAAAAGTAAGTGTGAAGTACCCTGTGCTCCCAGCTAGCTAAACCTTTGTTGTCTAAGTTTCTGGGAGGGATTCATTCTTGGGAATAAATAATGACTCGTGCTAATAAGCTCTGGGTGACAGAAAGTCTACAGCCCCTAGTGCGCATAACGGATATTTCAGTTGATAACCTGCTGTCTTAGGATCCAGACGATGGGATCACTAACCTTCTGAACAGCCCCAAAGTACACCGTAGTTAAGTTCCTCTCTGTGGAGGATGGTGGTAGTAGGACTACTTGGTCACTTGCCTCTCATTGGTCTTATTTACAAAGTAAGAAAAGCAGTGAGAAAGAGAGACTCTGGGAAGCTCAAAGCATGGAGAAAATCAGAGTCAAAGAAAAATATCTTCTGCAGATGAGAACCACTGATCTTGACTCTTTTTTTCATAAATATTCCCATTTACTCTTTGTCACTTGATGGAGTACTGGAACTTGGAAATTACATGGTGAACAGTAATGAAAACCACTTTCATCTGGCCCAACTGTGTGTTTGCATGATGCAGCCCATTTCTTGATGGCTAGCTTGAACTTATTCCCAATTGGGTTGTGCTGGCTTGGGGCAGGGCTGAAAGTACTAGGCTTTAATTTCTTCATAGTAAGCATATAATGTCCGTCTTGATTTAGTCTCAAAAAGTACCCAAGTGAGGGTGCCCAGATTTAAAAGTGGATAATTTAGGGAGCAAAAAAACCCACCGGTGCTGCGTGTAATTTCACACAAAAAATCCTGGCATAGATACACTGAAGCACAGCTCAAAAGCATAAGTTTATTTCTTAATTGTCTTAGTTATTAATAGATACTGTCCATTAGGCTGTGCCCAGCAACAGCTAGTGCCAAGAGCTCATTGAGTGAGAGTAGTGGGGGTTATTAAATCAGTTTCCACAGAAATGCTTCTGCTGTAGCCTGTCAATCAGGGACAGGTTCCAGTGATGTTTTCAGAGAGGTATAATTCAAGAAATGTTAGACTAAGCCAATTCAAATTTTGTAGAAACTACCTAGCTGCACAGCAAACTAGCTTTTAGCAAACAACATCAAAACTGAGTTTATAGATGATGCTGTCTTTCCAAAGGAAGGCATAGCTGGGATGTTGTACTGCCTTTCAGATCACTGAGGGTCATCTTCTGCAAAACAGTGGCATTGGACCAAGTATACAGAGCTTGGGCTTTTCTCCTACTGCTTTGCCAAGAAAAAGAAGATGAAGATAACAGTTTTGCTTGCTGTTGAAATACTGACAAAAACTTTTACCTAAGCCTCTATTAATCTAACTGGTGAACTAGTGTTCCACGTATATGCCATTAATACAATTCACACAAGGAATGGAAAACAAACCAACTAGCATTAAATATTGTAATAACATTTCCAGCCTGAATCTGTAATTACACTTTTTTTTTTCTTATTTTAGTAAAACATTCTACATTTTTACTGAAAAGCCTCTAGCCTGTATTTGGGAAGCAGGCCAAATGAAAGCAATCTGCAAGAGGTGCAGAAAGGTGCTGAGGTCTGCAACTCTTTCCTGCAAGTCAGCAATCCTCCTCTTCCAATTAATGGTTCCAAAATGCATCCATTCATTATCATCAATTAGTCTTCTTTCTGAATTTTGGCTGAAGCTAGAAACAGTTCCCTGAATCTTCTTTCACGTTTTTAAAATTCAGTAGCGATAAATGATAGCAAGGTTTTGCAGCTTCGGGCTTCTGGCGGCCATAAAGATGACATTAATTTCAATGAGTAAATTACTCTACACAACTACAAGACATGCTATAAGCCTCACATAAGTCTCAGAAAATTAAAATTAATGCACTGAATGAAATAAGAGTAATGTCAACATTATTATCACTCATAGGTGTCATTTACTGTTCAAATCTGGATTTCAGACTTGTTTCAGACATTATGGGTTTTTTTCATTGTTGTCTCTAGGGTTTTTTTCCACTGAAACACTAAAACTCAGTTTATAACAAAGTTATTAAACTGGCTGCAGGTTTCACATGCTCTTCTCCCTAGAAAGCTCTCATAAACTAAATTTGAGCAATAAAAGGAAGAACTCCATTTAGAGATTATTATTAGTAGTACTACTGACCTCTAGATTTACTGATCTATAATGGTTTTGCTTAGCCTGGATGGATGTTTATCAGGAGAAGAAAATTCAAGAATAAGAGGTCTGTATTATATTAAGGCACTCCTTGTAATCTCAGTTGTAATTCACAAGACACAAAGCAGAGATAGATGTGTTTTTATCCCATATAAGGTTAAACATCTGTCCTTCTGACGAGCCACATATCCTAATTAATACAATTTCCTTACTCAATGGTAGAGAGCAGAACTGAAATTTTAAATCTGATAAGTGTAGCTATTTGAGAAGCAGCTTGGAAAACAAGATTTCAAAGGGTACTTTCAGAAATGACATGTTCATTTTAGACATAAAAGCCTCCTTTTCTTCTTCCTCCTTATTTAAGCTTTTAAGTCGGTTCATATTAAGTACTTCATCTTCTCAAAGTGCATTAAAATGCTGAACCAAATATATCTGTTTTGTCCAAATTCTATGTGTTAAAGCTAGGCCCGAAAGAAAACAGGAGTCTCCTTCCTTCTGACACAGTAACTCCTCTGAGTTTTGTACTCTGGACTACCTAGGTACTGTATTAGTACAAACTCTTTACTATTTCTAGCCTCGTCTTTTGTTTTAGTGTTTGTATAAAACTGTCTTCCAGGATAAATCGCAAGATTAGAATGAACTAGTGATAATTAACAGGTCTTTCTGTCTTTTTAGAAAGAGCTGATTTCTTATCCACATAAACCAAAGATTGAAATGATCAAGTAAGGTAAAGAAAATACTTAAAATAAGTTTGGGTTGTTTTATTTTCCTCTGAATAGTCAGGCCCTATTTTTGGGAAAAGGATGTTCTGGTTGTTATTATTACAGTAAATGTGCAGTTTTATCCTGTATTAGTATCTATTATGAAATTTAGACATTAAAAGGCTGAAAGTCTGCTGTTGTTATGTACTTCTTTACTTTCTATATATGTTCCTTTTATTTCTAAAGAGTGGTTAAGAGAAGGAAGTGGAAGCTTAGATATTTTTTTGAAGTTGTGAAGACTTTAATTTTGCTACTCTGGAATTCTGAATATCAGGAAGAAGACCAGTTGTCAAAGTGTTTCCATATTTCTGAAAAGGCCATGAACTATCAGAAAGCCTGTTCCTTTCCAATGCATGTCTTGGCTGAATGGAGGAAAAAGCACCAGTGTGACCTTGTCAGTAATATCACACCGTATGCATGCCTTCTTTGGCTATATTTTTCCAAATGTTAAGAAGTTTCCATGTTTATTGCTCCGCCCTATCCAAAAATAGATCACCAAAATAGCATGCTATGTCATCATGTCATGTTGCACAAGATGACTCATTCAAATTCTTTGGCAAGTCAGCCTTACAAATACTAACTGACAAATACAGGGTATGTTCCTGAAAATTATTCTGTCTGGATGCACTGCAGCGTTCTTGTGGGGCCCTCTTAAAATAGTCTCTGGCATCACACACTTATCTGTAAGATAGGGCTGGTAAACTAAGAAGTCTTGAAGACTTTGGAAATATGCGGGATGAAATAAACTTCTCTCAAGTTTAGGCCGGTGGCGTAGGTGCAATGGTTACTATATCAGGCAGTGAAGGATTCCTTCATTTGTAACAAACGTCAAGCCTCAGGAGTTTCCTAAAAAACACTTCATCTTTCAAAATGCTGACAAGGTACCTTGCAGACCTTGATTCAGCAATTTCTTCCTTTTAATGAATGCCATTAAAATTATTTAAGTGCGACCATTTTTCCCACACTTGCAGCAATTTAAGCAAGTTAGTGTCATTGAATATCCACAATGTAAAGACTGAGCAATGAATCTGCAGCTTACATCTTCCTTCCAACTTAACATATGAATATGAAAGCTGAGATGTGACTGACAACAATTCATTATGAAAGCAAATATCTCAGTAAAATCCTGGGCATTAGGCGGAATTAATTTCTAGTATGACCATTACCTCTGAAGTTAGCTATAAAAGAAAAACAGAAATACCTGGAAGAAGTGAAAAGGCTGAAGGTGTAATGTCTGCTGTGGTGAGCAACTGCAGGAGTAGGAACAACCTACAGAATCCTTCCTTCCATCATCAGATACGTACAGGACAAAAGCTTGAAGCCGACCTGGTGGATCAAGAGGCAGTAAGGGTCTTTAAATAGTTCAGCTACTTTGTCTGTTGGCGAGAATAAAGTCTTTCTTTGCCCCAGAAAAAATATCCGGCTATCAGAACCATGTACATTCAAGCCATGTACATTCCTTATCTGACTACATATCTAGTTGCTCCTACTAAGACATGGCATGAATGTGACAAAGGCTGTGGATAGGCTTGCAGCAATTTTTCAGTTCATCCATAAATTTGTTTTTCTAAAGTTAAAATAAATGAGTAGTTCAGAAACATTTTTAAATTATGTAATTTATTTACTTAGTGAACTGTTAGCTCCTAATATGCTGTTGTTGATCTTGGTAACACAAAGGTTTTTTTATTGTCTTCTTGCTGTCCTGTTGTCTTGGAACTACAGCAGTGAGCAATGCATGCCAATAACTGCTTATCAGGACTCAAAATCACTCTGAATTCTGTTCTTTCTTGGCATCTTACACCATTGTAACACGAGACAAAGCGGAGGGTTCAGTTTACTGCCTTCTCAGTGTGCAGGAAATGAAAATGCTTGTTTTGTTTGTGGGTTTTTTGAAGTTGTCAGCATGAAAGGAAAAGGACAATAAAATGTAAAAGTGTCAATGAAGCATTTGGTATGCCAGGAATTCTAGAACTGGAAAGACATATGCTTATATCTTTCTTCAGAAAGATGGACTATATATTTTCTTCACCTTTGTGACAGGTATCATCTATTGACATAATTTGCTTCAGGAAAACACATTTTCTATTCTGGTGTTCTCATGTGCTCTATGATATGAGGGGGCTGTTAAACTGAACATTTCATGTGTGTGAATTTTATCAAGATTATAAACATACAGGAACTACTTTGCATGGATTAGGAAATTTCTTTACAGAAGTAGAAAACACATCAAACGAAAGAGTCTGTAGCTAGTAATATTGAGGTTACACAATAAGGACACTAAGTTTTGTTACCAAGTGTTATATATAGTGTTTGAATGCTTGGAGCCAACCTTTGTTAAAAATAGATCAACAAAGGCTTCTGTCAGCTACTGCCACTTTCCTGTTGAAGTCAGCAAAATCTTTAGTGATCACTTTGCTGCTGTTGTGTGACAGTGTATTCCTCAGCTGGGCAAAGGCTGATATGGGAAAGGCTGTAAAGTACAAGTGGCAGAGTATTTATTCACCAGTAATTCTAGAAAGCATGTTGATAATACTGCTGCTACTTTCCATGGGTATATTAAATCGTTTTTTCTTCTGAGCCATTACAGAAATGCTTTCCAATGAATTTAGAATACAAACGTGCTGAAAAAGGGATAGTCTGCTAAAATAATTAGCAGGGAGGGTTAAGCTGTGTTACAAAAATACCTAGAGCTGTAAAGAAGGTGAGATCTTGTTTAATTTCTAAAGACACTAATTATCTTGGTTACTTTGGTCTGCAAAACAAGGAAAAAAACCCAACCCTTCCCAAACAGGATTTCCTTTGTAAAAAGCTCTCTAAAGAATGAATGTATTAGTGGAGCCTCAAAATAATGAAGACTGGCTTGATAAAGTCTTGACTTCAATCTTATAAATAGACTAGACAGTTCAGAGCATGCTTCTTCCCTGTATTTGAGGTATTTCTAGTTATATACTAACAGTTTGGAAATAGTTAAATGCATATGTTACTTTCATGGACATACCTCACTTTGAGTTGTTAAATCTTCTAAAATTCATTAAATTAGTGAGATGGTTTGGTTTAATTTAATTTAAAATATTAGTCTGCATTTAAGTCCATGAAACCAGTTAAATTGCTCATGTCTGTAAAGCTGCCTAAGTGCCCAGTTATTTACAAAATCCAAACCTTGACCACCAAGAACTAGGGAAATGCGAAAGCTCAGTTCTAAAATACCATCGATACGTCTGAAACAGACACGACACATACTGCAAAGCCATAGCCTTAGTTCAGCTCCAATATCTACCTGTAGGATGCCTTTACTTCTGGTGACCTGCAGTGGAATGTCTTCATGATATTTTAAAGGATCTTTCTCTGCTTAAGATACCAGTCTCAAATAGTCTCTCCAGCTGGACTCCCAAGAGTTGGTCTAAGGTTGAAGTCTTCCACAAAATCGTTTATCTATTTTAAAACATTGACCCCAGCTAGGATCTCTCTGTGCAGAAACTAACTCTTAAAGCTCCTGTATGTGTTCATTTTGGTGCTCTAACCTTTTCTGCAACCTGCAAAAAGCTCTTAGAGGCTGAGCTACCAAGATCTTTGGTGGAGAGCTAGTGATCCCGGAAACAGGTGCGAAGCAGCTTCCTAGCCACCAGGAAGCAGGCTCAGCATTTATTAATGACTGAAACAAAATTCCTGTCCTCTGCTTTCAGTCTTGAAGGCGCTTCTTAGAGGCAGCTGCACATCAGCATGGGGAGAGTCAGCCTGGGGTTTCAGGTGCTCTGAAGGGTTTCAGGGGCTGCAGGTGTGGTTTCTGTCATGCATAGGTTGTGAGGGATCATAGAATCATAGAATGGTTAGAGTTGGAAGGGACCTTAAAGATCATCAAATTCCAACCCCCCTGCCACGTGCAGGGACACCTCTCCCTAGAGCAAGTTGCTCAAAGCCCCATCCAGCCTGGCCTTAAACACTTCCAGGGATGGGGCATCAACAACTTCCCTGGGCAACCTGTTCCAGTGCCTCACCACCCTCATAGTAAAGAATATCTAAATCTCCCCTCTTCCAATTTAAAATCATTACCCCTTGTCCTACCACTAGACTTCCTGACAAAGAGTCCCTCTCCAGCTCTCCTGTAGGCTGCCTTCAGCCGCCCACGCCTTGCCTTTTATTTGCGGGACAGGGAAGTTACAAAGCCGGAGCCGGGGGGGCGAAGCAGTGCGGTGTCTCAAGTGTGGCAGAGGGGAGAAGTGAGAAGGGAACAGCAGGGAGAGACGAAGCCCCGCGGCGACAGATGCAGACGGCTGCGGAAGGGTGGTGGATCCCTTCCCCAGGCTTCGGCTGGGGGGGTCTCAACGCCCAGGGGCTGGCCGGGCGCCTCGGGGGGAGGGAGGAGGCTGCGGCGGCTCCTCCCCACTCCCTCCCTCCCTCTCCGGCGGCAGCGGGGCCATTCGCATGGGGCTGGGCGGAGGAGCGCAGGCTGGGGGAGCCGGGGAGGATGCTGGCGGTCGCGGCGCTGTGCGCTGCCGCGCTGGGCTGGGCGGCGGGGACGCGGCTGCTCAGCGGTAAGGCGGNGGCCGGAGGGTTTGGCTCCTCGCCGCACGGGCATCGGCAGGGATGTGTCTGCACCAACTGCCTTGTGCAGGGGGTTTTCGCGTCTGAGTCCTCTGCGGGAGCTAGCGGGACATTCTCTGTCTCGGGTGGGGGCTCCTCTACGTTCCTGGTCGCTGGATTCATTTACTTGGTCCATGAGAACCCTTCTGTTCTCTCTGCTCTATTTCTGCCTCGGCTCTAGGAATTTTAAACGCTGTCCTGGCTAACAGAACCACTCTTGTCAGTGGTAATTACCAGCCTGGCTGAGTTTCTAGCCAACACTAGGTTTCCTGACTTTTCCTCTTCAAAACCTCTTGATTGTTAGTCTGTCCTCCTGGCTTTGTCCAAAGGAATATTGCCTATTTAGATGCCTTTCTAGGAACAGATATATTGGACAGACATATGGGAAAAGCTATATTGGCTAAAGATTGGACCAGCAGTATTTTTGGATGTAGTACACAAACTATGTAGCCAGTCCGGGACGAGTTTCATCCTGACTTAATAGGTTGGTAAATTCAACAGAAAGCCTGAACACTGTCACCCATGAATTGTTTGTGTTCTTCTGACATACAGCAAATAGTCTTATTATGCCTAGAAATAAGTTTTTTAATTCTGCCGTGCTGTTTTCTGAAGTAGGACTTTTTGTGGGAGTGAGTTGGAGGGCTCAGCTGCCAGCTGTGGGCTTGCAGATGTATTTCTCTTCATGAATTCTTTACTTCCCAGTGTAATGGATTCATCTCTAGTCTTTCATTACCCAGGCTCGCTGAAGTCAGCAGACTTGGAGGCAGATCCCATACAGGCAACGAGGAGATAAGGGAAAAATAGGAGGAACCCTTCCCAATTGTATCCAAATGTTCTCTGTTACCTAAACTACATTTGGGATCCTAACTAGCAGTGCAGGCTAGACAGTAATCAGTTACAATAAATTTTTCCTTAGCTGAAAGCGATGACAAGTTTGACTGATGCGACAGATTTTCCAACAGTTAATGAGAGGGCAAAAAAAAAGCGTGTATCAGAAAAGAACCCAAGTGAACTTTGTGACACTATTTCTAGACAGTTGCTGCAGTTTTTTCTTAACAATGTGTCTGTGTTTTTCTTATGACTTTCACAATAGCTGTGGACATATCCCTCAGAAAAGGTAAGGGGTTTTGCCATTTTCAAGCTTTCGTGAGTGTTAAGTTACGAAGAGAAACACAGGTTGTGCCTAGAGATGCATTTTAAATACTGCCTTTGCAGTACAGCCAGTTTTAATTTCTGTGTAAAATGTTAGAAGACGCTGTGATTCTGCATACTTCACTGTTCAAAAATCCCAGTGCAAAAGGTGGCTAAATCCCCACTTTTAGGCTGACCATGCAGGAACACATAAAGATAAAGAAAAGCCAGTACTTATCCCATAGAGGAGTTTATAATGACCTGTCTTTACATCCCATTTGTTCTGAGTACGTTGCAAATGTTGCTAAATGTTTTGCTTCTGTAGAAAGATGTAGGTTAGCAGATTGTGTCTGCCCTGTGTTTGGAAAGAAATATTTACTGAGTAAAACTGTTTGTTTCCAGAGTCTAAATATTGGGACTATTCTGCTGAAAAAAGTACAAGTGCATAATTTTAGATTATGTATCTTTTCACTTTGATCTCCACTTTCCTTGTAATCAAAATAAGCCTTGCTGCTTCATGCATGAGAAAGTCCTTGGCTTATGATAGTCTGAAAACAGACATTGTTTACTTCCTGGGCAGTCAGTAACGTAACAGCACAGAGCAATGCTTACAATTGGACTGTGTGAACATGTCATGAGAAACTGCAGTATATACTCTGTGGAACTGTTACATATACGCCAGAAGATAAATGATTTTTCTCTCTGCTTATGTAAGGGGATTTCTAATTATATCCATTTACATTCCTTAAAAAAACAAAACAAAACGAAAAAAACACCAACCAAACAAAACCAATTTGAATCCTAGTAAAGAAGCTCTCTTTTTAAAAGGTTGCAAGCATCAGCCTGCTCTCTGGCACAGCACTGCTTCTTTGTAAGGACCTCCTAGGGTCTTCAAATTGCAGAAAATTCATAAGGGAGCTGAGCAGTGCAGAATATGAAAGAACAGTGCTTTGCAGATCAACCTAAACTCTTATGTGCAGTGAGAAAAGTTTGGAGATGCCATTTGCCAGTCCAGTAATACAAGAGGCTTTTTACATGTGTTGTATTTTCCATATAAACTACTGTACAGTGCAAAACTCAACCAAATGGAAGTATTAGCGTTCATTTTTGATACTAACAGGAATAGTTTCTGTAACACGTTTCTTCCCATTTCTGCAGGACAGACAGTTTGCCGAGGCGGAACACAGCGACCATGCTACAAAATAGTTTATTTTCATGATGCTTCACGCAGGATTGGCTATGAGGAAGCACAACTTGCCTGCAGAGCTGATGGTGGACATCTAGTCAGTATTGAAACAGAAGCAGAGCAAAGACTGATTGAAAAATTTATTGTCAGTCTCTTAGCTTCTGATGGAGATTTTTGGATTGGGCTTAGGAGGAAAAAGGAGGAGGTAGACAATAGTACAGAGTGTCAGAACCTCTACTTCTGGTCAGATGGCAGCTCATCCAAGTTTCGGTAGGTACCTGCAAGTGAGACTGGGAAGCAACCTGGTCTGGGACTCTCACCTGCCTTTAGCAATCAGAAAGGATTATTTCGAAAGAATCATACAGAGTTGTCCCAGTGTTCCTTCTGCAGTCACTGAAGAGTGGTAGTATCTCCAGAGAGCAATTCACCTATCCAGATGTGAGGGATAGAAAAATTGCCCTCTAGAGACCTTGCTCTCTCTCTGTTTCTCTATATAACACATCTAGAGTGTCTAGCTAGATTGATAATTTTTGATTTCTAAAACAGTGTGATGGAACAAGCGATCTGATCTTAAAAATCTCCCATTAGGCATATACAAAATACGTTCTTTGACCTGAAGGTTCCTGTACTTAAATTCTCTGAAGTTTTTTCCCCAGTGTCCTGAGCAATGGGCAATTCTACTTGATAAGTGAATAGCATTTTTTTTTGCTATAAGACAGTAAAATTAGAGGTCTGCAGTATTTATCGTAGGCACGAAAAATTAAAGATTTCACACTTTAATTAGATTTAATTAGATTTGCCTCCTTATCTTAAGGCAAATGGAACCACAGTGTTTGCTGCAACTAATATATAACAGCAACAACATTTATAAACAGTGCAAGTTTGCTAGTGGTGTTTTCGTTATTTTCATATTTTTGTTCAGCATAGAACTAAAGTGCATTTAGCCTGCTGTTCTGCTAACTTACGATTTGATTTCAGTCATGACTCACGGTGGGGGGAGCACGCAACAGGGATGGGGACTAGGGGAGGAAGGAAGCAAGGGAGGAATACAGCATTGTAATGATTGAAAAATTACTGCTTTAACACATGTGAGTTCTTTCCTATGTTGAATACTTTGGTATATCTCTAATTCGTTATGTTGTATGGATCAGCTTTCAGAAAGTGCTTAGCTTGTAGAACATTGCTTGTTCTAGAATCAGTAGGTATTGAACATTTTTCAAAATCAGGATAATCTTAGAAGTGTTTCTCTGAGATGCATAAAATGCCTCTTCCGTAGTGATTGTATTATGGAGTGGTAGATAGTGAAGCCTGCTTTCTGGGTGCCACTTGGAAAGGCCTACACAGTTTTTCAGTGGTGAAGTTTATATTAAAAAAATAGTTCTTATCTGTGAGACATTTTTTTTCATGTTCGTGTTTTTCTAGACTAGTATTTTCTAGAGAAAAACAGATCTTGCTTTAGCTTTTTAATTTTCTTAGGAAATAGGTGTCAAAATTTTGCAGGCGTTGGGTACTGATGCTGGAGAGCAAAAATAATTTTGCTAGATGACTTTGCACAGGTCTAAAATTATGTAGAGGGAAGTCAAAGTTCTCCTGAGCTTTTACTCAGCCTTGCAGAGGAGTTTCAAGCAGTGAGGTACTCAGCCCTGCGCAACCTAATGTTTGCTGAACACCTTGCTCACTGGTTTTCTCTGAAAATTAAGAATTCCAAAGGGAGAATATACACTGTAAATAATTGTATTGTTATTGTTTCTACTTTTACACAGTGGAAGTGGAAGGCTGAGGGTGGTGTGCAGTGTGTTGAGCTGTAATCCTCTTTGATTCTGCCCTCTGTGGTGCGCTGTATGCTGTACTCCCATCTAAGCTTTGTAGTACTGTGGAAAGTGATGTCAAGTTTTACATGACATGTTTGTTGTATTTTCTTAGGAACTGGTATGTAGATGAGCCATCCTGTGGGAGTGAAATCTGCGTTGTGATGTACCACCAGCCATCTGCCCCACCAGGTGTTGGAGGTCCTTACACGTTTCAATGGAATGATGACAGATGCAACATGAAAAATAACTTCATTTGCAAATATTCTCTTGGTAATGAATCATTCTGTCACTTTAAAAACCAACCTGCTCCCAGTCCCCAGGAGGAGGGATGAGGAGATTGCAGTAGTAAATAGGGAAACCTTTTTCTACCTTTACTGGAAGGATCTGGTGGGAGACAGGTATGTTTAAACTTATGGAAGTCCTGGGGAAAACAATGCCAGTGTCTAATATCTGTGGCTGCTTGCCTTGTGGCTTATAGGAATTCTCAGATGATTTTCATAAAGCATTTGAGATGGGGCCTGAGGGAGAGAGAACACTAAAGAAGGGGACTTATTAGATATATTCAGTACACTTGGTCTCCCTGCTCAAGCTTGTGAGGAAATTATGCATATCTTTTTTTTCTTTTAGAGAAGCCAACGAATGCTCCAATAGAGAATTCTCAAAGAGGTAATTTACAGATCTTTGTTTGGACCTTTTTTAGTTATATACTAACTTCCAGTAGAAATACTCCGTTGTGAAGGAGTATTTCATACATTCGTTGTCAAGGACACTCACAGACTAAAAACTTACTGAGCAGGAAGCTTCCCTGCAGTTTGGACTTTCCTCGTGCTATTCTGTAACCCATTCTGCAGGAACACAGTCTTGATGTGGTGGATGCAGTATCTGGGACTGCTGGTCATGCTGCAAGAATTGAAGCAAAAGAGTGCCAGTACATCTTACACATTTTTGCAGCCGGCAGTCTCTTCAGTCTGCTCTCACTCACACTTTTTACAATTGTCAAACTCTTTCAAATAACATCTGCACTATTAATTAAGCTGCTTTTTTCCAGATGTTGTAACAGAGCCCTTGAGCCCAGTATTCCCAGGAGAACGCCATAAGAAAGATGCTAATGTAACAGTTGTAGAAGCCAAAGGTATGTTGTGCATTCAACAGCTGGCCTGTTCTCTAATTATGCAGGCACACTTTTCTCACATGTGGCTCCAAACAGCCAACATTTCAGTTTGAAGTAGTTGAC
Organism: Thinocorus orbignyianus; assembly: GCA_013400375.1. Classification (NCBI taxonomy): domain Eukaryota; kingdom Metazoa; phylum Chordata; class Aves; order Ciconiiformes; family Thinocoridae; genus Thinocorus; species Thinocorus orbignyianus. The sequence goes on along the minus strand of VXBW01001033.1, from coordinate 118,919 downwards.
TCTAAATGTAGAAGACATTTAGACAACTTAGACAAAAAGCCCACCTTCCCTCGTGTTTTCCAATACAAACCTAAACTGATCACTTTGGCTACCAAAACGTTCTAAATCTAAAGCTGTGCATAGTATTTTGGGACTGTAAAAGGTACTTTTAGTTTATTGAATCACTTTTGAATATTTAAGTTGTTAGTGTTCTATTAGTAAGTATGTTATTAGCTGTAGAAAAACTTGCAATTTCTTCTTACCACACTGACTTCCCCCTTACAAATTCACAGATCATAGAAGACAGTTTTCCTCTATTAAATCTTTTGTCTGGGGATTCCTAAGCTTTTAAAAGACACCATATCTCATTAACTTGCACCACTGTTGCCTTCTTACAGTTAGGCAGTCACGCTTATTTGTTCCTCATCTTGAAGACTGGAGCTTATTTTACTTTAACAGAGAGTGATCATCTAGTTAAGCAGGTTAGACTTGCTGCCTTAGGAAACAAGTAGATACTACTAGATTATGAACAAGACTAGAAGCCCATTGAGTTGTGGTGATGCTGCTTTTTGCAAGTGTTTGTTTTTCTATGTGCATGTCAAATGCAACTGGGAGTGAATAAAAGCTAGAATCTAATTTTTACTCCTAGAACCGGTTCAGGGTCTTGCCTACATCCTTATTCCCAGCATTCCTGTGCTGCTTCTCCTGGTGGTCGTTACAGCCGTGTTCTGGTTTTGGCTTTTTGTGAAGAGGTAAGTAAAAATTTTTGTGTAACAGGTGAACCTGTGATATCTTGTCCTGGCAATCATTTTACATTTAGCTTTAGGATCCTGTAGGGTGCTCTGGAGAGAACTGCTTTCAGCCAAGTATTTAAAAAGTGGCATGGCTGCTCCAGGCTGAGTTACTTGTGAAGTAAAATTTTTAGTAAATCGTGTTATGCCATTTTATGATGTTCATAGATGTGTAACTAAGATAGTGTAAAACACTACATAAGATAGTGTAAAACAGTATGATGTTTTTGAAGTGTTATCACTTAAGTTTTCTTTTTAAAGAAAAGCTTTGAGTTATCAGAAGATCTCCTTCAAAAGGGAAAAACATAGTAATAGAAATAAAAGAATATACGTTTGGAGTAAATAACTTTTACCAATTTCCTCTCCTTGCTTTCTTTGCGTGCACAGTACTTCTGGTGGGGCCATAGTTTTGGGATTGTCAATGTTGATCTTTGCTGCCTCAGCATCTCGGCTGGCAGCAGGGTGCAACGGTCCTGCTCAGCAGTCCTGCCATGGGACTACCCATGGTGTGCAGCCTGCTGTCCCACACCTGGAACAGCAAGTAATAACGTATATCCTGAGTCCAGGCTCTGGGTGTCAGCTTTCTTCCAGGGTCGTCATTAAATTACTGTGGGAGAGCTGTGATATTGTTTTGTATTTGCCTCTGTAAAAAAGCATATTATGACTTGCCCTCTTTCTTCCATCCCTAAGGAGACAGGAGCGAATAAATGCAATCCCAAAGGAGGAAGACACATGGTTGTCTAACCCCAGGAGGAACAGTCCAAATCTGGATATTTATAAAGTAATCAAGAAGCAATCAGAAGCAGATCTGGCTGGAACCAGGCCTGACACTAAGAATTCTTCCTTCCGTACACAGGATAAGGTGCTTGACAACCTCTCCAGGGATTATGATGATGCAGCAATGAATACATCAACGAATGGCTTTGTGACATTGGCCAGTACTGAAAGTGGCTTCGTGACCAATGATATCTATGAGCTGTGTGGAGATCGTGTGGGGAGGAGCAAGGAATCAGCCTGGGTGGAGAATGAGATTTATGGATATTAAGGAAATGGACAAAAAAGCCTGGAATATGGATGACAAAGTGAATATCAATGCAAGTTAACCTGCCTTCCCTGTGCACTTGTTTTAATAATAGTATATGTGATGTTTATCCTGGTTTTGCATTGTCCCTGTATTCTTCTCTTTTTTGAACGAATATGGGTTTTTAAAGATCCAAACTGGAAAGTATGTATATATTTTGCTTTGCATCAAGCCCTCTTGCCCAAGGAATGGCTTGTTAATAGTCCTGATTCTTTTATGTACTCCAAAGGTACATCCTTGAAACTGAAGGACAGTCCAAAATCCCTATTTAGTTAACTGACCTGTGCCTCCTCAAAGGTGCTGACAGTCAAAAGTTAATCACTGCTCACCGTTGGTTTCTCATAGATGTCCCCAAGAAAACTGCCATGGTTGTAGGTTGGTCATTGTTTCTATGTCAGCTTTTATCCCAGCTGTCTTGACCACACTCATCTATCTGCCTGTGACACTGAGAGATCCTTCACAAAAATGAGAGTAGCGTGATTTCTGCTGCTTTCCCTCCCTCCTAGTTCTTACTGCCAAGACAATGTTTGTGAGTCACAGCACATAACTGTGTGTTACTTATGTCATTAAGTTGTTTTTTTAAAGATCCCAGTAAGTCCTTTGATGTCATAAGGCTAACTGTGTTCCCTCACTTACCTTCTGGCAAAAGGAATTGCAAAACAAGGAAAAAAGGACTTCTCTGCAATGCTCAAGGAAGGAAATGGGATATTGTGAAGCATTCTGATTGATCTTGGGAATTACAGCAGACTGGTTAGCTGCCCACAGATGTGCTAATTTGGCTTAAATGACAAATGGAGCACCAATTCTGTTCTTTTAGAAGGAATAGCCAGGTGCACTTTCATTCTAGATCTTGGGCCTGTGATGTGTTCTGAATTCCATGAAGACTGACATTGTGATATTCATCTTCATAGAGATGGAATTCATGGAAAGGTAGGTGAATATAAAGAGTTGGATTAAAAACGTTTTGACAGGTGAACTAAGGTATCATGCTAATCAGTTATAAAAAATTGTTCTCTATTTACAGGGACTTCACATATTCCAATACATAGGTTAAATAAGTATTAAGTTGAGGTACTGAGGATAGATAGTTCACGGAATTTCCTCTCTGACTGTGAGGGAATGATACCTTATTTTACCATAGATTTTAAGGCTTCTTTTTGAAGTCAGTATTAGTACCTCCCATTATCCTGTACCTTTGGAGGAGTAGAAACAAATGGCAGCAGGATATAGGAACTTCCACACAATTAAATATAAATTCAGGTGGAATTAGACTTTTCCTAGTAGATATAAGGAACAAGCCAGAACATGAAGCAGCAGCATTTACCTCAGAGTTTATGGTTTGCAGTTCACTGGTTATTTTCTAAGGAAAAATGACAAGAGATGATCCTTCTCACTGAGGGGTTTTTTTCAAATCATCATCTCTGTTTCTCTGTTATTTGCAGCACGTTTGCACTGAGAATGCAGAAAGGCACATCAATGAGAAGTTGAATGCCTAGCATTTTCTTTAGACTGTGCTTTCCTTGCTGTGGTTTGGTGAAGGGGTACCTAGAGTTATCCCAGCAAGTTGAATACCACACAACTTTTCTTGGAATCAGAAGGTACAGAATTTACTCATCAGCATTGGTTCTTAACTAATTGTCTTTTAATTGGACAAATTTTCATTTTCCACACATTAGACAGGGACATTCCAGCATCTCCCATATAAGCTTGCAAGTTCCTATGCTATGTAGTACGGAGAGCATCACTGTATATGATTGCCAAGAAGAAATAAAGCAAAGGGAACTCAGGAGCACTACTGAAAACCTGAGACAGCGAGTAACTAGTTTTCTGCTGGGGTTTTTTCATACCTATCTTGTTCATGAGACATGATCAGATCAATGTTTGTCTCACAGTTGTAAGGACTCATAGGAGCTTGGAGCAAACTCCTGTGGCAAGGTCTCAGTCATGTTTGTCAGTGCAGCTAAATGTAACAGGAGTTTGGATGAAAACTGAGATTCATATTGACCTGAATATGCTCAGGGCAAAATCCCCTGTGCTTCTGGGTATGGACTTACTTTAGCTGACTTGCATTGTAAAAGTTACTTTGCAAGAAGTTGGAGGTACTTGCAATTGCCAAGGCTTTTGGAAAGGAATAGGAAGGGAATCTGGATTTATCAAATAAGCATGTGATCTGGTTGCATAAAGGACTACTTTCTGTAAAATGTCTGATGTTAGTACTGAGGTCTGCTAAAGTGAAAATGCATGTACAATTATAACATCATCCCACCAGAACAAACAGGTACAATCCATTCCTGTGCTCCCCAGCTCTTTCAGACTGTGGGCAGACAGAGCATTGTTTTGCACTTTCTGCTTTTTCAAGACGCTTTTCCTTACCTGACCTGTTGACACTGAAGGGACCTGTGGAGTCTGAAGCGCAAGTTCTGCAGCAAGCCCTAGATTCTAAGGTATACTTAGTGGCCATGAAGTACTGATAGCAACAGTGTAGCCTCTGGATTTTTGTCAGTAACAGAGCTAGACTGGGAATGAGTCCTGCTGTTACCACGGAAGTCCTGAATATGCTTAGAAATTTGCATACAGAGCTATAAAGCTTCCTGCTTGGGATTTTTGCATGTTTGTAGCTGTGTATGTGTGGAAAACCCTGTAAAGTTAGCCCGTTAAGATTTCCCTGTCCTGTCTGATGCATTATCTCAGCTGTTTCATACATTGTTTTATGTATGGTTTATGTTTTTCATGTATTGGTCTGAAGGCAAATATGTTCAGCTTTGAGAAAACGAGCACATTTTGCTTTGTCTGTACTTACTCTGTTTTCAATTATGAGCTGTTCCTTAAAACTGGAGTTTTATTTGATTATATCCCGTTGGACTGAGGAAGAAGTGGGAGTGCCAAGTAGAGAACCAAGTATGTTGAACGTTCAAAAGCTGGACATCTGTATTGAAGAAAAGAAAGCATTTAGGACATTGTCATGTATGTGGGGCCATTTGCATTCAGCTCTGTATTCTGTCTCAGACTGTTCTTAACTACCAACTGTCTCAGTTCCATGTGAAAAACAGAAATAACAGCATTTCACAGGCTTCCAGGGATGCTTGGAAAAGTGAGGGACTCTGAGGTGATTTTGAGGCTGTGATAATGAGGCCTTATAATTGACAAAACTTTAATTGTATTGTCTAGGAGATCTATGCAGCGATTTTGAAGCATGTCTAGACTAGGTCATTATGTATAAAAAATTATTTGATTAAAGGTATGGTTTGGTTAAGCAGCTGTGGTACCTGGCCCTGTGTATACCATGTAATCTTTCTTACTTACTCTGTTGGATCATGTTCAACCTTTTCACAAGCCAAATAAAAATAGTAAATTTCTGTTTATCTTTCTGTCTATATCTAAAGAAACCCCACTTCACCCCAAGTTGTGCCATTATGTATGGGTTGCAATTGTAACTTTTCAAGAAAGCTTTTGTCTGTAGATCTCAGTCAAGCACAGGATTTCTGAATACAGTAGTACTTACTGTGATAAGACAAGAACTACTCGTCACTGAAACTGGTCCTCAGTGTTATGATTTAAACAGCCAAGGGAAATTTTTAAGCTTTGTAGCCCTACCTAGACTAAAGTCCTGAGTTAAGATTTACTTGGTGGTCTTAAGCAATCTTGAAGATTGCCATGTAACTCATTTCTTAGCTAAACACCCCTATTTAATAGTCTACAGTATTGTGGCAAGGAAAGATTTCTGTTTATCTCCTTTTCCTGGTTGAATGTTTTCATTAATAGTATTTCCTTTGTTTCAGATACCTTGTGTATGCTGTCATGGACAGAAATGTGATGTGGTAGTGAAGTGCCAGGATTCTGCTGGATGAATTGTGCCTGAAGGCATACAAGATGTAATGCAGAACTAAAAGAAAGGTGCAGGTCGAGGCAGTCTTGACATTGAAATGCTTACTGAAGCCAGAACTCTTCAGAATATATTGTTAAAATCGTTAAGAATTATATCTACTCTGTCTGGCTTTACACTAGGAAATTCCAGTGATTTGCTAAACTCCAGAGTTTGGATCCATCTGGTTTTCGGTTTTTTTCTTCTTTGGTCTGAGACCAGGTAGTGGAGGGAAAGTGACCAAGCAAATAAAGCATGCCAAGCAAGAACACAAACACTACTCATCTGTTGCTCTGCAGGTGAGTATTTCTGGCTCCAGGAGAACAACATTTTGCTGCTAAACAAGTCTGCCGATGAAGCATCTGAAATGAATTTAGCTGCTCTTGACCAAGTTCCCTAAAAGTTTGCCCTTCTCCATTGCATAGAAATTAATAAATAGGAAAGGGAAGCAAAGCCAATTTGCATAACCCACCAGGAAACAAGGATATGCCAAAGGCTTTGGCAGGTGGTGTTTTATGTGGGACTGAAACAACAGAAATGAGTGCACGACGTGGCAATGAGTGTGCTCTGCCAATATAAATATGCAGGAAGACATTTCTGGAGCTGTGTGCTGTTGCTGTCTATTGCAAACATGGAAATGTTTCAGTTAGTTGCCACAGCTGCTTCTCTTGCCTCCTGAATGTTATAAGTGAGGTTGATGTGCACAATGGCTCTGACCTGCATATCTGCAATATCGCAGAGGGCCTGACAATCTCATGCTATTCCTCCAGCAGACAGTGCTGCTAGATGAAGCCCTAAAAGAGGTAAAGAAGAAGTAAAAAAAAAATAAAATTTGAAAATGACACCCAGTTAGCAAACATTTCTGCTGAAAAGTGAAATCCTGGTATAGCAGAATAGTCTTGCTGGGCACGTGCTATGTCTGGAGTTTCTAATGCAGTAACTAGTCATTTATTAAGCTATTCTGTGTCTATCCAATTTTCCTCTTGTATTCTTGGTCTCTCTTGATGGTTTGGTGGTGGTTGGGTTTTTTTTGGTTTTTTTTTTTGGCAGGCACTAAGCATCTTTTAGGCATTGAAAAACAGGAAATGAGGGGGAAAAGCTCAATCCAGATGTTGGAGCTTAGGTGTGTAAACATATAAAGCCATATTTTGGCAACTAAGTGTGTGCCCTGGTCAGCTGCGTACGCTCAGCGTCTCTGGAAGTTGTTAGAAGGCGAGGTAATTTTACAATCTCTTTCTCTGACATCTCCATTTAGCACGGCATTGCAGCTGTAGTATTATCTATAGGAATACTGACCACAAGAGGGCATGTGTGCTCTACAGTTTGTGTCACTCAGCCGACGGTTGAAAACATCCCCCAGAAGAGCTCGTTTGTACCAGTGTTTGAGAAGAACTTGTATCACTTTCCTTGAAGCAAGGCAAAAGCCATCAATGGCCGTTAAAGGCTGCTGTGCAAAGAATGGTTTTGTGACTGCAGTTCCTCTAGCAGCGTCATTAAGATCTGTTTTTGTAACTTGCACTTTCAGGCCAAAAGTGTGATTTGCAGCACAAGAAAGTTTCTGCAAAAGTTTTCTATTGCAAACACAAAATCTGTCTTAATAATTGATTTTGCTCCAGTCTGCTGAGATTTTCCATGGATGAAAGTGTGCAGGAAGCAAGTAAATATTTTATTACTAAAAATTTTATTTATAATAAAGTGAATGAGAATAAATGTTAGGTATTATTTTTCACAATGTAGAAAAAGTTACTTTCAACACACCAAACTTGCATCATGCTAGAATTATTGTTTGGTCAGTGTCTCGGATTTCTGGAGAAAAAAAAAGAAGCATCCTAGAGGGCAAAATGGGAGTGAAGTTTCACAAGTAGCAGCTCAGGATGACACCATTTTCAAGTAGGATTATGGCAAGATTGCTCATGCACCTATCAATCATCTAAAAGGGTGGTTGTCTGACTAACTCAAGTCATCAGTTAGTCATTGCCAGAAGTTTTTAAGGAGATAAATAGAACAGTAACAGCAAGGTTATTATCCATAGCAGTCTGAGGCAGCAGCGTCATCTCAAAATGTCATTCCTTAGAGGAATCTCAAGAACTGCAAGCACAGTAAAGAACAAGCATTAACTTTTCACGGTGGTCTTCAGTTGCCTTTGCAGAACAGTCATCGCTGTTTGACAGGTAACAAGTTTAACCAACTTCCCACAAGCATGAGGCGGCTCTGCATGTAAGACATTGAAAGGGAAAGCAAGAGGCAGAAGTTTATTTCTTGCATTCTTCCCCTTATTTTTGTGGCCACACTCTGTTTTGAGCCATGTTTGCATCCACCGCACAATGTGCTCATAAAAGGTCTGTGAGCGTTGCTGAACATGCAGCTGATTCAACAGGCATGTGTGCTCTTGTACCATCAGCTTTTGGACATGCCTTTTTTAGCCAGTTAATTGAGCAAAGCCTCCACCTGTCAGAAGGTACCAGTCCTCCAGTACGAGATGGGTCAGGGGAGATAGGGAAGGCATGAACTGGGATAGGGAAGACCGCTGCAGAACTGACATAAACGTGGCATTTTAAAAATGAGATCAAGCTAATTTACCTCGAGCTAAGTGCAACCATAAAGCAGACTAGGTGGACTTGGTACTGGAAAGGAAATCTAGCATAAAAGGCTGTCACCTTTTTCATACTTACATTGTAAACTCTGCAGGATCTCTACCCATTTGACGCCTTAGGGCCTAACGCAGCTTCCAAATCTCTTCCCGGGTTTGTAGGCAAGGAACAGAATAGATTGGGACAGAACAGAAACAGTTCAGCTGGATGGGGCCTACAGCAACGGCCTAGTCCAACTGCCCGACCACTTCAGGGTTGGAAGTGTGTTATTAAGGGCATTGTCCAGCTGCCTCTTGAACACCGACGGGCCTGGGGCACCGACCACCGCTCTGAGAGGCCCGACAGCGCCGTGAGCGGGAGCAGAAGCGGAGCAGAAGGGCGGCCATCCACACAACCCCGTGGAGGGACGAGCAGGCCGGGCAGGCCGCCCCGCCGCGGTGGCCGCCGTTGCCATGGCGATGCCCCGCCCCCGCTGACGCGCGCTGTGACGCGCGGTTGGTGGCGGAGGGCGGAGGGGGCGGGGCGGCGCGG
>VXBW01001033.1:6429-101599 GCA_013400375.1 Thinocorus orbignyianus | reverse complement strand
AAAAAAAAAGACCACACCTGTCTGTTGAAAAAAGTTTTAAAAAATTTGCGCGCTTTAACATATAGTCATCTTCTGCTTCAGCTATGTAAAAGTTTATTTTGCATCTTAAAAACAACTTTTCGCTATTAACAAGGTTAGATCATTTTATTCAGTCATAGCAAAAACTTGTCTTCCCCAACCACCAGAAAAATAAGTGGCTAAGTGGCTTTTGAAGAGGTTATCAAGCAAAAGCATACTGAAATGAAGTCATTAAATAGTTAATTCAGAGTTCAGGTGGGTCTATAATCAGCCTTACTGGAGATAATGAGGTTCGCCTCATGTGGATTTTTGCCTTTTGCATAGCAGCTGCCTCCTATAGTTCAGTATTGTATGAAATGCAGTAATAATTGGAAGCACTTGTGTGACTTACATTGTTTGCTCATTCTTCAGCATTGATAATGTGATATTCAGGGTGAATAAGCACCATTTTAAAATTCAGCATTCCTTAGTATTGTTATCTTTTGCATGATTTCTGTAGCAGCTATATTTTTCTTCATTCCTGATTTAAACTTTTTTTTAATGTCTTCTGCTTGAAATGTTTAGTCTCCTAAGCATGTGTAGTTCCCCATAATTCAGTTGGCAGGTATTGGCTAAAAACAAGGTCAACAGGACCAATATCTATTTCCTAAACTAATTGAGATCTGTTTGAGGTTTGATAAACATCTTTACATGGGTTTTTTCCTCAAAGAATAAACTGTATGTTCCTTAAGTAGCTGCATATTAATTACAGTTATAATAAGCACGTAATACTTGGAGCTACATGAATCCACTGTGTTTTGATAATTTGTCTTGAGCAATGTTTCTTGTAAAATATCATTTTACATTTGTGAGATTCAAATGGGCTACTTTGCCTACAGAAATGGACACGGTTAGGCTTTTAAGAAGATTTTTCTTTACAATACTGCTACATGGAGGGTCCTCTGCTGTTCCCTGTTGATATTCTGCCTGTGGGTTTGTTTGAGCACTGGCCTCCTCCACCTGTTCTGTGTCTTCGATCTCTTGTAAAACTCTTTTTCTGACATGCTGGTGTAGGAGATACTCCTGCAGGCTTGTAGTAGGGCCACTGACATGTTTAATATTGTGCTGCTCTATTTCTAAGTGTGGGTTGTGTATTTCTGAGCTAGAAGAAAACCCTCAGTTATCCAGGGCTGCATTTGGCCCTTTATGATGAGGATAAACTACTGAGGAAAATGTTGAGGAGTTATAATCTCTTTTTTTTCTATTTGTCTGCAGGTGGCAATAAAAATCATTGATAAGTCTCAGCTGGATGCTGTGAATCTGGAGAAGATCTACCGGGAAGTGCAGATAATGAAAATGCTTGATCACCCACACATTATAAAGCTCTACCAGGTAGGGTTAGTGGTGTCTCTCTTCCCTTCTCCCGCTCTGTCATCTTCCTGTATGAGGAGTTCACTCTATACCAGTGACTTCTGTTGGATTACCAGTCCGCAACAAACTTAGCTTCTCTGGAATTGATTTGCAGTGGATAAGTGTTTAACCTTCTTGACAGTATATCAGTTGTGGCCTTTTTCATTCTATGGTCATCTACTTAAAATACACAGAAGGATGTAAATCTTATGTTAGTGAAAGAGGTGAATTGGACATACCTGTTGATGAGAGGCTCTGCTGTCTGTTAGTAGGCAAGGAACTATGTAAGCTAGAGCAGAGTAGGAATTTTCAGCATGATGTGAGAGTGCTAGCTATGACAATCTGCATGGATGGAGTGCTTTTCTTTAGTCAAGTCCTAGTGCAGATGGAGGAGTACTGGCAGCCTTTTTTTCTTATCCAGAGATGGTACCATGTGAATCCAAATTCTGCAGACGTGCTTGTGATGTAAATGCATGTTCCAAGCAAGAGCTTCTCAAACACTTGATCTTGAAGTGCATTTACTAAGGAGACTTATTTTTGGGTTTTCTTTTTTTTTTTTTTGGTTGGAGTCTTGCATTTCAGTTCTGTTGTGGATATAGATAATATGATATTTTTCCTGGAGTGTGTTGTGTATTGTGGTCTTGAATGCATCCCTTTATAACATAAGGATGAATAATTATGGTACGGCGATATGTTTTTACATAAGAGATAAATCTGCACTTGTGATAGTGCATGTCATTGCAGACAATGAAAACTGGTGAAGGTTTTTGCTTGTCACTTTTTGTAGTGCACATAGTTTATACAGTAAAGCATAGGTTTGTTTTATATTGTTTCTTTTCTGTTTCATTTTCTGTTCCTGTTAGCATATGGGAAAATATTTGAGGCTGCTGCCATTTCTGCTTCGGTTAAGTCTTGCTTTGAAGGCTTTGTGGAGAATATTCCCTGTGGGGTGTTAGTGTGCTGTTTAACAAATGACATGGTGCTTCTGAGATACTCTCACTTTTTTTCAAATAAACTTAGCTCAATAAATCAAGATTTGTGCATGCTAAAATAAAAATTTGAGTTCATCTGACTGAGACTATAAAGGCAACGTGAGCACAAGGACCTGGATCTATGGTGTTGGAGTTATTTTACTGAATAAAGATGAAGAACCCAGTTTATACTTGCTTAGCTTTAATTTCATCTTAAGGGAAAGAGACTGACGCTTCCTTTTTTTAAAATACTGATTCACCAAACAGAGCCAGATCTTAAGGAGTTAAATTTCTAACTAGCTTGAGTAATATCCGTCACAGTTCCTTCTGAATGAATGACAAAACACAAAAATGGTAAAGGAGAGAGAAATTGTTGTATGGAGGAAAGTCTGAAAATAGTTGAAGTCTGGATATCAGAAAAATCGCTTAAAAAGGAGGGGAATTATGTACTGCTTACCCCTGAACTATTAAGGGATTGGCTTGTTAGAAATGCATGTCATAGACGAGTGAGTTAGTTTTTAAAACTACTTCACTAGTTTGTTTGTATAATGTGCCTGTCACTACTGTGGCCACGCTAAAAGTTTCTGAATTGTCTCATGTCAAGGAACTACGGAGGACTGTCAAAGTTAGGTAATGAAGCTGGCAATCTTGGCTTCATTAAGAATGGTTCCATATATGCATATAATCCACAGACTGTTGCAGCTTCCTGTCTCCAAATGTTGGTTTTTTAAAACAGTGTTTCCAAACTGTTTTGCCTTGCAGATACAGACATTTAAGTCCTAGCATGTTCAGCTATTATAGAGTTAAACAAGAGTATGGGTGAGACTGAAGAACTGCCATCTTGTTCTGTCTGCTGGCTTGTCAGCTTTTTGGTAATTGTGCTGTTTTTATAACTATGTATCATTCAGGATTTGCCTTATGTTTTTTTTTTTTTAAACATTGGTCTAGAAATGATTTTTTTGTGAGCAGTCTCGTAGTGCTTCCAAGCTTGAGCGTAAAAAAAACCCACAAAAATGAAATCCAAGGTCTTGTCCACAGACAGCTCAGGCTGAACTATCTTACTGTGGTTATTGAAGAAGGCCCAAATTTTGTTGAGTGTTGAAATTGAGTTTTATTGCAGGGAAGTCCTAAATGACTTCTTTGTTTTGAGGTACAAGGTTTCTCACTGTTAGTGTATCTTTTGATTATAGTATTTGTACAATGCATTCCTGAGAAGCTTTTTAGGCAAATGAGGAGTAGATCATTAGGAAGAAAGATGGAAGAGAGCTGACTTGGCTGCCTTTTCCCAACTCATATTATGGAGGTATGGAATTTTGAATTGCTGGATGAAGTCTTTCTGTTGAAGGCCATGAACAATTGTTCGTTGAAGAGTTTTGAAGTGTTCTCCTTTTCTTTCTTTTTTTTTTCTGTTTGTGTCCCTCTATTCCTCCTAGCACCCCATGGTTTTGATTTGTGAGTAGTCTGTTCTTGTAACAGGAAGAATGGAACTTACCAGAAGAGAAAGTAGAAGATGCTTATGCTTTGATTATATTTGTGGTGTTTTTTTTTCCCTTCCCCCCACCAGAGGAATGCGGTGGTTGTGTAGCTGTAGTGTCTGATTATACAAAGTGATACTGTGACGTGGGGCTTCTACCTGAATTTTGCCAGATTAAGACTGATGCTCATCTAGTATTTCATCTTTTTTTCCTTTTTATAACTAGAGAGGTGTTGGTAATAGAGGTCAGCGTTATCTCTGGTCTCTGTTCCCAAGCACCAGCCATCAGCATATTAGAAAAGCTGAACAAGGGAATTACTTGTGATTTCTCATGATACAATGGCTTGGTGTTTGTCACTTGTGGCCAAGAATCCTATCTACCTCCTCCCCCTACACTGACTTCATGAAGTATTTAAAGCTTACCCTTGTGCTTAGCATGCAAATGCTCTCCATCAAATTGTTGCAAGAATGTGAAAAACCAAAGTGAAAGATTGTGCTAACTGTATGTGCAAGGCAAAGATTTTCACATCTTTACTGGGAAAGAACAATGAAAATAAGTATCTGTTTGGGTGTATTTGCTTTTTGCTCTTCCCTCAAACAATCTCATGTGCAATTTCTCCATCAACAGGTGATGGAGACCAAAAGCATGTTGTACCTTGTGACAGAATTTGCCAAAAATGGAGAAATTTTCGGTAAGCAAGAGAATATTTTCACGTTCAACTTTTTAATGCTAACTTCTAAAACTTGTCAGTTGTAGTTATCTTGCCCAAGGATCCCTTTTGCTGTAGTATGTCACTTTCCTTTATTTGTCAAGAAATGTGTGATAACTATCACTTTCTTATTTTAGAACTAAGAACTTTTAGGGAAAACTGTTACAGTACACACTAGCATAAGAAAAAAGTTTAAAAGTACTGATGTTCCCTTAGCAGAATACATGTTAAACAGAAGGATGCAGCATAAATTCTTCTCTTAGCTGACACAATAGCAGGTTTTCAGCATTGAGTTGATAAGTAAAACTGTGTTGAACTTATTAACCTGATAATGAGTAGAGGCCTGTACAGTATTTCAGGTAAACTGAAGAATATTTTTTTCTTGTGTGCTTATGTACTGTTTTATTAGACTTTTTTTAATATGTTTTCAGAAAGAGTATGGTGGGCAGGAGGGGTGACGGTGATTTGGAGTAACACTCATAATAATTCACATTAATTGTTGTTCTTTGACTCAGGCTCATCACTCAAGCAAGAGACCTCAGTGTTGCATTTAAATGAAATGCAGTAGTTTTTTGGTGGGTTTGTTTTGTTTTTTTTTAGTTGTAATACTTTGTGATGCAACTTTTTGTAATGTTCAGCTTGGACCACATAGAGATCTCATTCTATATCTTTGGAAAAACTTGTTACTTAAATCAGTGCAGGGCAATTGTACTGTATAAATATTCTGAGCCAGTAACAGTTCACACTAGCTGAGCCCTCTTGTAGTGCACATGATCTGCCCATAAAGTATATAGCAGGAGAGAACCTTCAGTGTTTTGAAGGACCACAAGACTTGAGGAGGCTTACCTAACATGAAAATCTTCAGCAGCTGATTATGTAAAAGGGAATTTGTGAAGGTACTGAGCATCAGGCTTTAGTCTTCCCAAGGGCTATTGACTAAATAGTAGAAGTGATACCACACTTCCGAGGCTTGTGTTCTAATACCAAAGGGAGTTCTGAACTCTGTCTCCCTTCTTGATTGTGGTAACTGCCACAGTAAACAAAAAAAATAAAAAATCTTTTACCTATATTTAACACAGTTGTGGTTATGGCAGCCAAATTGTAGCCTTTTTGTTCCTCCAGCTTGAGTAACTGTTAATTCTGAAAAATCAGGCTTGTGGCATCTGCTATGACATTATTGGTTTTCACTAGGGCATCTGTCTTCCGTTGTACTATGCATACGTGTCCCAAGTTATTATTTGGGATTTTTCTAAGCTATGGAGGCTAGTGTAGCAGTGAAGCTGTCTTGAGGGAGGGACAGGCTGAATTTTTTTCCCAGAACTAGATATATGTAGCAGTGGTCTTTTTTAGGCCACAAAGAAGAAACACATGAAATGTGACACTAAGTAGTTAAACTCATTTCACTTTAATCTGTGTTAGTGCCTTTAACATTAAAATGCACATTATTGATTGAAGAGTGGGGTTGTTTTTTTTCAGCTACTGCATACATGACAGGAAAAAATTGGGTGAGCCTGCATCCTGACCAAAATTGAGCTTGGTATTCATAAACTTGTTTGAAATGGTTGACAACCTACAGAATAATGGGACAATGTTCTAATAAGGTTGGGATGATAAAATACCAAGAACATTGCTCCCGTTTCTGTTTACAGCGTGTTAATGTGTTTTGGGGTCTGGTAATCTTTGAATATCATGTGCGTTTCTCAGGGATGTGGGTTTGGTTGTTTTGATTTGGTTTTTGTGTTGTGTTTTTTCTCTGAAGGAACAGCATAATTTGCTATACACTGATTACCATCTGGAAACACTGATTAAGAAGAAAAAGGGTTCTGTTTTTCTCACCTTCTAAGCTACTGTTCTCAAACCAGTGAATCTTGAAGTCCAGCCATGAGCTGCAGGCTGGCCTACAACTGTTTTCCTTTTTTTCTTCCTCTTTTTCCTTGTGAGTCTTAGTACTTGCCTACAGAGCCACAATATTGGAGGTTGTTTATTTTGCAAGATTTGTATGCATACTTACGTCAGTAATTAGCGTAAGCAAAAAATCTATCTAAAAATTACCTTTGTGCCTACATCAGGTTAAGCTTCTACATTTTGTATAGTTCTAATGTTTTCTATATGAAACATTCTCAGTACTCGGTGAAGATTCTATAACTATTAAGTTGCGTTTACATCACCAGAAGATGAGGGTTTTTGTTGCTGCTTTGTGATAAATAAGGAGGTTCTAAGGATAAGCAAATACACAGGAGCAAAAAATGTGGCTAAAGATTCTATAAGTAATTTGGATGGTGACTTTTTGTTTTCAGTAAGAAGGCTTGGCTTTAATGTATGTCATTTCCTGTAAAACTTTGACTAAAACTCTTAGTTCATTCTGAAGAAGCAAAGCCTTTTAGGCTCTGAAACTTCGTGTTTGCAGATCCTTTCATGTATGTTTTAGACATAGTTTAGCTAATTTTCTTAGACTTTTTCTCATTAAAATAATGAGGAATCTTTCTGGTTCCATTATTATGGAGTTAATATTTCTGTAGAGGTATTTTCCTGAATTATTATTTTCTGTGATTTATTGGAATGACTTCTCAGAGTGACTTTTGTAATTAAGAATGGAATATTCTGCTATGCTGTATATTTGTCACTTATATATATTTTTGAGGAGGAAGCAGAAATGGCATAAGGCAGAAACATGTAAGAATTTCAGAGGGGAATAAAAGCATCTTATTTTTTTTCTGATGGCTCTCAGTGCACTACAACAGTATGTGCTAGGTGAAGAGCAAATGGTCACTGTCTAGCAGTATGTAATAACGACTTTTGGTTTAAGTGTGAATGGTACCCAGGACAGTGGGTTTATTTTCCATGAACAAGTCTAGCATGTCCTAGTAGAGTAACAGGAGAAAGGAATACCAAAATAGCAGAGGAGTAGAAATATTCTAAAAGGTAAATAAAATTTCTTTAGCTGGGGTTATTTCATACATAGCAGGCACTGTTGCTTTGTTTAGGAGTTGGACTGAGGTGTTAAAGTAATGACCTTTCTTGCTTAATGAAAGCTAATTTCGTTAGCGTTTTGCGGTCGATACACAGGCACTTAGTTTTCACGTGGATTTTAGTTGCAATAACAAAACTAGAGTTGCTGGAAAACTTTCAGAGAAACTGTCAGTCAACATCACCAGGCAGAATGAACTCAGAGGGCAATGGCAGAGAGTTCAGCGTGTAGAGGGCCCTGGTGATTGGAGTGTGGAAGAGGTGGAGCCTGCCTGTTCTTTATTTTTTTCACGCTGGGGGGCGAAGGGGCATGGATTTCATGGAAACAGAACTCAAAGTCCCTTCTTTTTTCTAGGTTATCTCTCCTCTCCCCTCCCTCCTTAAGTCCTTATCATTGGATTGCTTGTGTCATAAGCAGAGTACCACATCCAGGGTAAAAGATGTAACTGGAAAGTAGAGAAAAGCAGGGTAGTACTTCAAACAATTCACAGAAAACCACCAGAAAGTAGAAAGATAACTCGAGCTGCATGACCTTTTCCTCCTTCCTGTCTTGATAGTTCTTTGTATGTGTTGAATTTGCCATGTCAAGACTAACAACTGTGAATTAAAGTCTCCCTTCTGTAACATTGGTTTTTAAACAGCACAGATAGTGGGATGCTCTCCTGGAGTCCTGTACACAAGTGTCTTTGAAGTTTCTAACACTTTGCTGTGCATGTTCCTGCTTTTGAGGGGGGGGTTACTTGTTTTCTCTTCTAGAGCAAGACAGCTAAAAACCTGTGGAACTTGCTATTTGTTTTGTTAATCAGTCTCCTGACAGCATTTAAGTATTGTGCTTAATTTTTTTTTCTTTGACTAACCTTTGATTGCACTTGAAGAGGGGCTTAAACAAGAGAAGGATCAAAAACCAAACAAAAACTCGATCTAGACAAGAGCAGCTTATTTGAATTTTGACCCAAAAGCAAGTGAGGTGGGAGAAGTGTAATGAGGAAGATGGACCTCAGTCTACTGAGGGTCATCCTCCTGTACTACTGCTCGGTGCTGCTGAGGAGTGAGGGTGCTGGTTGGACCTTTGACTCACTCCGGAGGAGGCTCTCTTTCTCCTCTGAGTACAGGAGGAGGTGGGAGAGATTAGTTGAAATTAGCCTTTGTGATTGTTCTTCCAAGTAACTTTATTATAAACAAAATTTGTGAGAATTATTAAAGTCCCTTTTCTATCTTCCTCTTGAAGAGGATACTTTAAAGAACATAGCATGCTCTTCAGTATGGTTGCTGGTCATTGCTAACTGGAAAATAATCTCTCAATACCACGTCAGGCTTTCAAGTTCTCTGTGAGAGGCCAGATATTTAACCTCACTGAGTCTTTCAGCTCTACTAAAACATCACTTCGTTGTGCTAACTAGTAGTTCATGGACAGGATTGTTCTTAACCCCTGTACTAACATTCTTCACTGTCTTCATAGCTTCAGTGAAATTTTCTGTACTCAACAGCTGTTTTGAATTTGCATTTTGCAAATTAATATAATTACTGTCAATGTGTTTAGCTTAAACATTTCAAATGCTTTACATTTTAAACTTGTTTTTTTAAAGGTGTTTAGGCTTAGTAAAACACTTGAATTAAAAAGATTTCAGTTGTGCTTAGTACTTTGCAGATTTACAAAGTTTTTAACTAGATCTTTGTTATGTTTGTGAAAGTATCTTTTCAGCCACCATATTGTAACTTTCCTCAGAATTTCTCACCAGAAGACTCTAAAACAGCTGAGATGCAGCTTATGTTAGCTGAACTAACTACGGTGAAATCTGTTCTGAAGGACTAATTCTCTAGCTTCTCATCAGTGACTTTCTGTTTATATTACGAGAATCCAGCCTGCGGAGTGGGAAGCTGACTATTAAGCCTAAAACCCAAGTAATTGTTCAGCAAGAGGAAAGGGGATATCCAAGCTTTCAGATATGGTTGTTTCTACTCCCTCTTGATTACTGTTTGACATACTACATATGCATTTTAACAGCAGTAAACATGATCAAACTACCAGCTTGTGTGATTTATGTCTAACTTATGAGTTGTAATATTTAAAGGAGTGTTCTCCTTTTGGCTGAAGTTTAGGAGCAGTTATTTTGATCTCAGTTCCCTTATGTGGCCTCCTGCTGTGTTCTAGCATGAAGCTACTGAACAAGTGATAACAGCAGAACTTCAGCTAGACCTCCAGTACAGCATTTGACATGTGACAACATGACTGTACCTATGTATGTACTTTTCTAGTACTCCCTCTTTTGTACTTCATGCAAGAAATGTGAATGAGAGAAAGACTAAGGAATAGTAAAAGACAAACATTGCAACTGGCCAACATCCAAAGTGTCTGGGAAGAACACCTTCACTGCATTTGTGTACTCACTTTATCTTACGTCCCTCGGCTGATTTTCCTGTTAGTTTAGGTGTTCCTTAAAACCTTCAGTCTGTTTTGCAAGCAGGCAATAGGTTGCAAGGATGCTGCTGCTTTATAGAGAACCTGTCTCTAAATAATGGGATACTGTCATGCTGTATTATCATGCTAATATGCTTACACAGGGAATTCTGTTTTACTGTGAAGAACCTGTTATATTACTGTGAATATAAGAGTATTCTGAGGTTTTCAAAAGGATTCTGAATGGAAACAAAATGTGTATTTCTTAATCTTGTCAGGTGCCAGTCAGGGCATCCACCACTGCATTAAAACCATTACTTCTCTGGAATCACGTTAATGCACAGAAATGCAAAATAAGCTCCTTCAGTCCTGTTTATGCTCTGCCTCCCTTGCCCCAGAGGGCACTTAAGCCTGGTTTTGGAAGTGGTTCTTAAGCATTCACAGTGTGTGCCAAACAGTTTTATGGGATAATCCATCAGCCCAGGTGATCCGGTGGGTCTTATCTACACATGCAAAATCAAACATCCCTGAGAAGTAGGTCTCATTAAATTTGAGTTTAGAATAGCAAAGCACTGAACTTGCAGAGAGGCTGGTAAATATTTGGGAAAACATTTCTTACATGAAACAGCAGCTACATGTGAAAACACTCGTATATCGAATACACTTTACATGACCAGTTACTATACGTAAGTGGAATAGTTCTGCAAATGAAAAAGTAACAGTCCTATTGACGCTTTTCTGAGTACTTCTCTTGGAAACATGCGCAACTCATGCACAGTGTAACCAAAATGAGCTAAATTCTGTTCTGGATTTTGCTCTACTCATTAGGGGAGCGGTCCTCTGATACTGCAACATCCCAGCTCAGTTGATACGGAAGACAGTCTTACCAGTTTTTTAGGGTATTTCAGCATAACAACTAGGCTTTAAGGAGACACATTTGATTATAAACCTCTGTGCTTACAGTGTCAGCCTCTAAGCATCTTGCACCACTTTAAGTGAACAATAAACTTGAAATATCTCCAGAAATGCTTCTGTGTGAAGATGACATTCTCGTGTCTCTTTGTTTTCTTAAAGTATTAGTGTTTAATTGTATCTGTACCTGCAAAAGCCTAGTTTCACCTAGCAGTTTATCCTGGACAATCATACATGTTTTGAGAAGAGATGCAGGAAAGTGGACTAGAACAGACTTGAGCAGCTACCTGTTATGTCTCAGCCATGGTGCAGGATCAGCTGTACCATTCTTGAAAACATTCCAAGAGACTTTCAGTAGCCTTCCTAAATAAAACTATCTAGGGTCTGAGGTTCTTTTAATTATAAAAACTCTTTTTAGTGTTTAACGTTGACTTCCTTACCTGATATTCTCACCGGTTGCTTCTGTTAATAGGCATTCATAAAACTAAAAACATGGGATTATTTGTTCCTTACTAAGCTTGAACTGGATGATGTCTTGACTGCCTTACACTGAACCTAGATCACAGAAGAGCTGAGGTTGGAAGGGATTTGTAGAGAATGTCTTGTCCATCCCTGTGGCTTAGAGCAGGGTCAGCCAGAGCAGATGGCTCAGGACCATGGATTGAGGGTACAATCTCTAGCCACCCTGTTCCAGCATTTGATCACTTGCACATACAAAAATATCCTTTTTCTTAGGTTTAAATTTAATTTCCTGCATTTCAGATGGTTCCTTTTGCTGAGGAGAGCCTGACTTTGTTGTCTTTCTCTAGTCCTATGACTATGCACATGATAACATTTCTCTCAGCACCTGGTCTTCCCTAGGCTGATCACACCCATGGCTCTCTTGGCCTCCCATTGTATCACAAGCGCTCCAGTCTCTTAAGAATCTTCATTATCCTTCACTGTACTCACTTGGGTATGTATGTGCCTCTTTAACAGAGTGTTAACATACCAAATTAAAAATGTGTACAGTTTTTCACCTAAATGAAGGATTGTCTTGTACATCAAAAGCATTGCCCACTGGGTTTGGCAGACAATGTTTCAGAGTCATGTGTTTTGAAGTAAATGCCATCTTAACCTTACAGTTGTCCAGTAAACAAATGTACTTAGGACTACTGAGAAGGCAGGACGGGAAGCTGCCTCATGAAAGTTCTGCTGGAAAGATCCAGCTGAATATAAGATAGCTTCTGGTTTCTATTTTATTACAGATAAATGAAAAAACTTGCCATAGAAACATGTAGCCAGAGGGAATGATGTGAGGGTAAGATTTGTCAAAGGATGCATTTGTGAAAGCATGGGTGGCTTTGCTATATCAGTCATCCTGAGGTGCAACAGGCTTTGCTTTAGATATCTGCGGTAAAAACTGTAGAGTGATGGCTCTTAACTCCAGAGGCATATACACGCATATTCCAACACTGTCCAGATTCTAGCTATTCTGGAGGAATGTCTTTAGCAAGTTTCAGCCTTCCAAAGTGGTTTCTTTAACATGCGGCCTGGCATGCTGCCTATATCCCAGCCTTTCCTGTTTGCACAAACAGTATCCTTGCACCTACCATCACCCCTTGAGATACACTGTGGTATGCTTTGTTCCTCCAGGAGAGAAAGTGGTCTATTTCTGAATAAATGACCTATTCCATGCAAAGTATTAGACTTGATGGAATACTTAAGGCCAAGGTGTTTTATAATTTGTAAATGAGTCCTGACAGGCTAGAGCTGTAAAAGCAAATGACAATTTGGATTCATTAACTTGTTTGCTGCATTGCTAACGAATGATGGATTAACAGCTTAAAGGGCTGGCTTGCATTCAGTGAATTAGGTTTTGTGCCTTTGATATCTGCCCTCACCTTTATATCGTATGATTTGTCAGTCACTTTCTGACTGAATGATATTTATTTTGCAAATATTATGATCTTTCCTTATTGCCAGGCTTTTGTTTGTTCTTGTGCTTTGCCAAGTTAAACCAGCTGAAAGTGCATTAAGACTTAGGTTAGAAGCTTTAAGGAGAATTTTCAGATCTGCAGGCTCCAGAGATCAGACCTAATGTGCTATGGTTAAAAATGTTTTTTGAGGGATGCTGTACTGAATATACTGCAAATGAGGTGTCTGTTCTGGCACTTAAGATGGTTGAGGACCAGCCACCTCTGTGCTTGCAGAACGTGCTTGGGAGGTAGCAGCAGCAGTGCATTAAATCTTTCTAGTCCCACCACAAGTAAAACAAAGCTAAGTTATCTCAGTCATGGAGTATAGAGCATTTTCCTAAATGATCCCTCTATGAAACATCTTTGAAATAAGCCTGTTTTATTGATCATAATTAGAAGATGGTATATTAATGATTGCATGTGTTTGTTTAAATTGTGAGTGAAAATATAATTCAGGAACCACTTTGGTATGACAGTATCTGGAGCAGGTCATGGCAGTGTACTTACTGGAGTAGAGAACTCGTTATGTGTAAAAATGCAGAGTCAGCGAAGTGGTTGGTTTTATATGATCCAACAGCAAATAATTTATTTTTCATGTTTTTCTGAATATTTGCAAAAATCTTCAGGGTTTTGAGGTGGGTCTGTGCCCTCTTCTGAAGAAGATATTTCTTTGTCCTTATCTGTAGTAACCAAAGTGCACTATTGGTGAAGTTTTACTGAAAACGTATTTTCAGGTTTTAGAGTGTGCTTAATGTGAACTACTCAGGCAGCTTATTATAAAACAAGCAGAAAAGTTTAAATGAAAATGTTGCAAGTGCCTATAAAGCTCATAAATATTTTATTTAAAAAAAAACCATAACCTAACAAAGCCAAGTATTCTGCTTTGGCATCGTGTTGGGCAGGATGATCCTTTTTGAGCCACTGGGATTACATAACTAGCTTAGAAGATGTGATTAATCTTAAGGATTTCTTACAAACAGAAGTAGGCTCAAAACCTCCATTACATCATGTTCACTTTTCAACTTGCAGAAGCAGCTGTTTTAACCTGTTGACTGAATTCAGACAGAAATGTTTGTGTCTGAAAATGTCTGTAAATGATGATTCCTGTTTGTGCGATTTCCTTTATAAATAAGAATTAGAAGGGGCTGGTGGCAACTCCAGCAGTTTAGTTCTTGCTCACTTTTTTTTTTCTTTTTTNTTTTTTTTTTTTTTTTTTTTTTGTTTAACTTCAGTACTAGTTGTGAAGCAGCAAGTGACTGGAAGTTGCTGTGTGTGTATATGCTCAGCCCTTGTCTGGGATCACGGAGTACACCAGCTCTGTGTGGTTCCTGTACCGTGGCCATTAACTGCATTTGTTGTAGAATCTTGAAGGCAGTTTTAAAACCGTCCTAACAGTTGATTCTTTGATTTTATGCCTCATAAGAGAAAAATGAGAATTGGCTATAGAAACTGTTTCTGTCAGGACTCACCCAGCTACTGCTTGTTTTTGTTCCTGAGGATAAATGAAGTCTTCAGTTTCATCAGAGCTATCGTTTGTTTCAGAGATAATGTTAGTTTTTAGAACATAATCAAATACGAAAACAAAATGTTCTTTCTGCTTTTGATGCAACAAAGATGAGAGGGAGGTCAGGATGGGTACCTTATGAGTACTTGGTTTATTTCCAGAGAAAAAATACTTTTATCTACTACACAGCCTCTGTGAGGCCTCAGAGGGAGAAAGTGTGGCACGAAGCTTGCATGAACTGGTAAGAGGCTAAAGCCTGAAGTGCCTCATGATGGTGAAGCCAGTTATTACAAGTATTCCCCATTCTGCGTGAGTTGTTTTATATGAAAGTATTTATCAGAATAGTCGGGTAACTGTAAAAGAGGGACAGAGAGTAAAGTTTCATTATGCAGTAGCTTTTTCTTACTTTTTTCCATTATTTTGCAGGAGAGGGTGTGAGAATAACAAGTTGGAGACTGGAATGGCTGAAATACTGATTGAGTTTCCTAGTGCTAATTATCTGAGAGAAAAAAATCAGTTTCAGGGTTGTTGCTTGCTGTCTAATCCATTTAAACCTGCTTCGTTTTAACAGATTACCTCGCCAGCCACGGCCGACTAAGTGAGTCTGAGGCCAGGCGCAAATTCTGGCAGATCCTCTCAGCAGTGGAGTATTGCCATGGTCGAAAGATTGTTCACCGTGACCTGAAGGCTGAAAATCTTTTGCTTGACAGCAACATGAACATCAAAATAGCAGGTACTCAGAATGTAGATGATACTCAGTGACACCTTATTTTTATGGAGTCTGTTGCAGTAATGCAAGATATCCTGCTGTGCTTAAGATACAGAAAATCAGAGTGGTAGTATGTGTAATATTTGTATTATATCCATGTGCGTTATGGATATCACAGTTCATGTAGCTAAAACACTTCTTAGATTAGCTCTATTATACTTTCAGGAAAAAGGAAGTAATTTTTAGAGTTCTAGTCATTTTTGTGGGTGTTATAACATGTCTATAATGCTGCCAGATGTTCAGGTTAAAACAGTTAATCAAATAACTTCTTTCAATGTTAGAAAAACTCAAAATGGAAGCTTATTGATATTTTTTTTCTTTCTGCATGCATGATTTTGTTTTAATTATGAATTTAGACACAGCAGATGTTGCTAGCAATGGAAATCGTTTTGTCAGTTGTCAACTCATTACAGTTCCACAAATCCTTCCATACTGTCTTGAACCCAGCGATACTTGAAATGGAAAAGCTTCTCCTCATTTTCACCACCACGTTCTGTCCCTCTTCTAATTTATTTTCCTCCGCATCTGCAGTGTAACCTGTCACATTCAGTCTGGCAAAGTTTTTCAGAACTCTTCAGGGGTCTCAACTATACTGGAGCAGGGCTGTATTCAGAAATATTCCTTTCATGGATGCCCTTAGCACTGCAGGGATGCAAGTTCCCTGCCTCCCTGACTGCTGCAGTGCAAGCATGACACAGGCTTACAGAAACACTACTTCAGAGGCATCTCTGGGGACCCGTTAACCAAAGAAAGGTTAGAGACATGAACTGTTCTGTCGCAAAGAATCTCGATGCATAGGTTCTCCAGGGACTCCAATAAAAGCACTGATGAATGGTAGTTACTAGATTCCATCAGCTGCTGGTGTCTCTTTACTCCTCTTTCCTGCTCTTCTGCTCTACCTGTATATTACAGAAAGTTAATTACAGGTAGTCTGTACATAAAGGATCACGTTAAGTAGCAGTGGTTCATATAGTTTGTTTCTTTCATATATCTATGTCAGATCTTATCAGATTGATAACAATTCCCGTGTCCAGTTTTGGTGCTAAAGTAGGTGGAGGAATGTTACGACTGCTAAAATTTTATGGTGATTTGTGCGAGTCAGTTGTTTTAGTTTTCTCTATTAAAGACATAAATGATGAATTCCACAGAATGGTTTATCTGTGATTTTAGAGTTGTCTGGTGCTATTCAGATCCTCGAGAACAGTCGCTTCCAGTGGTTCATATTCATGGTTCATTTACCAAACTGTGGAAGAACAAAGGGCAGCCAGGATCCCAACTCTGATAGCTAGAATTACTCTCTAATTCAAATTAATGTAGCAATGGAAAGACAACACAGTAATTGATGAATTGTTTTGACAGAAAACTCTACGCTGTCAGTGTTTGCATTGGGCCCCAGGACTGTGCACGGGTCTGTCCCTTGCTGATCACTTCAAGCAGCTATGAAATCCATGTAGATACTGTGGCCCTTACATGCTTTTCCTAACTTCCAGTGGACCTCTTGATTCATTCTGATGCTTCTGGACTTCTATTGAAGCTTTTACTCTTTAAGAATACAACTTTTTTCAGTCAAATACAGAAACATGCATAAAGTTACCTCTGTATAAGTACCGGGAGAATAAACTAAAATTCAGAAATAAGTGTTCCTAAAAGTGAGCTGATGAGACTGCCACCTTTTGTGCTTAAACAAGGAGGCTGGACTGAAATTTAATAATTTCTAAAAGGGAGAGGATAGATAGAATGCAAAGTCTTCCAGTCATAGTAACTAGACAAGAAATGGAAGATGTGTGAAGATGTTGAGGCAAGAGCTTGGATAAGGTGTTATTTTCTAGAAGATACTACGGAACAAAAGGGAACAAAAGCCTTAAACCTAAATTTTAGGATAAGTAACATAAAAGAATGTATTAACCAGATAAAATGTCCACTGAGAAGGCTGTAGCTGAAGAATGCTATAACAAGGAGTCTTCATCAGGTTTGACATCAAATTTGTTTTTAGCACTGACAAGGTTAAACCACCTCTGTTCTTCTCAAAGTTACCGCCTGTAGATAGCTAGATTGTTCATGTACCCTTTACATTTTGCTGGTTTTTGGAGGGATCATAGGGTCTGGGTTTCAGTTACTGATCACTGGTATGCTGCGCTGTCTTCAGATAAAACGTGCTCGTTGTCTGTACCGTGAAACTTCTGTGCATTTGTGAAAATTAAATATAGCTTTGAACTGAGGATGGGATAGTGAGCCTCTCTCCGTATACTTCCAGCCCCACAAAACTGCCAGATTGAGATGCCTTATAGATGTCTGCAGAAATCATGCCATCTTGATGGTAAAGCTACTGTGTTTGAACTAGATCAGGTAGGAGAGACTGTTATTTTGAAGTAGGCTGTGGTGCTGGTTCATCTTGCTGGTGGACAGTAAAATATGCATTGACGTCAGAACTGGCTGATCAGCATTCAGTTCATGAAGTGGGTCAGGTTTGTTTCTAACACACTCATACCTTTCCTTTATCAGTACCTCTCTACTGATAATCTCCTCTGCTCATATTACTATTATGACAAAAGATCATTGTGGTGCTACGAAACCAGGCAGTTTGAATTTAGTTGGTAATTTTAGAAGAATGGATTAATTATAGCTCTGAGGCTGGTATCCCTTCTAAAGGATTTTTAGAGGTACAAATTAGAGACTACCTCATACTGCTAGATGTACAGCAGAAGTTGCAGTGGCTCCGGCAGGGAGCTTCCATTTCTCAAATTGCAAACGGGTCTGAAATCTTAGTCTGTTTCCATTTTTAACGGGAAAACAGATTCCATTTAAATGATGTATGTTCAAAAAATTATACCTTCTAAATTCAAGATTATTCTAAACGGGGTAATGAGATTGAGAAACAAAATACCGCAAATGTTGAGAGCCAATATTTGCAGATTGCACAAACACAGAGTTTATTCAGCTGAACACAATGCTGCAAATGATAGTATTTTTTTTTTAATGTGCAGATTCAGGCAAATGTTAAGAAGATAAAGATCACTCCGTTTTATAATCTCCGTCCTCTGGTAATGAGTCCAATTTCAGTCCTCTTAGAATTCTGTCGTTGGCTTCTTATTCTTTGAGGACTGGCACATTTCCCCTTAAACATCAGTAACGTTCATAAAATCAGCTTCTCTAGAATGAGAAATCTTAACAGTGTTCCTAGGTTAAACACGGTTACCTGGGGGCCAGAATGACCATGGTAGATAAGCAATTGCAAAGTAGAAAAATGGTGGAGGGGGGAAGACAGAACAAGAAACTAGTGGTTCTTTTGTGCTTAATTGAATCCTGACCATTCTAAGCCTCCAGAAAGTGGGACAACTAAGCTGACAGTACAGTAATTAGGAATTGAGGAAGCCCAATGGACCAAGCATCCAGTATCCTATCTAAATCCTTAACTTTTTCTTTAAAATGGTTTTCATGGATGGTATTCTTGAGTTCTTAAGAAATGGTTTAACGTCATTTGAAGGCACAAGTGTAGAGAGCATAATGGAAACAAAAAGAGGTAACCGTAATAATTTATGTACCCTAACAAATAATCCTGATCTCCCTGCACAGGTAATTTTCTCCAACAATAGAACATAATTGGATTTTTAAAGATAAGAGCAGATTGCTGAAATACACAACACTGGTTTTAAGTCCTATGTTACATGCAGAAGTCCAGTACGCCTTAGTAGGTATCTGCCTTTTACTGTGCTTTGTACTATCAATGCATGCTATTTTTCCCACAAAAATTCATAACTGAAGAATACTGGTGTTCATTGCCCGTGAAAAATGGAATAAATTTAAGTTTTAGAACTGCAGATCAAAGACAGAATGAAGGTACCATTTTCCAGTTTTATAAGACACATACCACGTACTCCTAGACAAGTACACAGACTCGTGAGTCAGGGTCAGATCCATCTGGCAGTGATAGGGAGAGTACAGCAGATAAGATATAAGATAAGGCTTATTCCCCTTGTGGTCATCCCTACGCTCAAACCCCAGCAGCCATTGTTGTATTAGCGCTTGTACAGAGTGCATCCTTGGCTACTCCTTCCAGTGTTAGTGTATAGACCTTTCATTCATGAATTTGCCTCAGAAAATGTAATTGTCTATGCTGTCACAAAACTATCAGATGCAAGTCAATCACTGCTGTTCCACCCAGTCAAGCACTGTCTTGACAGTGTAAGTTCCGTAATTCTACGGCTCAGATAGGGACCAAAGGTAACAGCCTTGCAAGGATTGTGCTGTTCAATTCTGAGATATTCTTGCTCTTGAGCTAGTTTTGGTAATCATAGGTAAAGCTGTTATGTGTTATGAAATTAAGCATGTAAAGGTAATAGTAAAAAAACCCAAGAATCGTAATTGTAACATAAAACAGAAGCTTCTCTTATATTGATCAGTCATACTTAATGACTGTTCTAATTTGTTCATGTTTTAAGTGGCTTTCACATGTTTGCATTCACAAGTAGCTAATTTTAAATCCAGTCTGGATAGGCAAATAGTTTTGCTTTCTTAGTAATTGAAATCTTGTGTATTTCCAAGCAGGTCATGCTTTCTAGAGCTGTGCTTACAAATATACGTGCATGTGCTTGTGTGAATCTGATAGGGAGATTTATGAGGGTGGCGTCTGTGTAGGAGCTGCAGTTCTGAGATGAAGATTGATATTTATCTGCAGTACTAAGAGGATGTTGAAAATCTGACAAATTCAAGATAAGTGAAATGAGAGATCAGATTTAATGACACCTGCACAGATGGCAAAATGCTTCTGAGAGCAGAAATTGCTTCATGTCTCCTGAAGTATTGTCAAGGTTGCCAAGCCAATTATGTGTGAAGAAAAGTCTCCTCAAAGAGAATAAAAAAAATTCACAACAAAAGTCTAGCTGCGATAGGAAAAAGGTAGGTGACATACAGCGACTGGGGAATTTATTTTTTTTTGTAGAAGATTTTGTTGTTTGCTGTTACAGCTGAAGTTGCAGTTGTTTTAGAGCTGAAGGAGGGTGTAAAAGGAAGGATAGCATGAGTGTTACGTGCAGAATTTCCTATGTAGATTTGGAATCTGAGCTAACCTTGACCGTTTGCACTTCCAGAGTATGGTGATGTGCCAGGATGCCATTGCATAACTGTTCATGCAACTGTCGGGCATTCTGTGTGCTTACAAGCATGACGCTGTTGTGGTTCTCGAGTGGCCTTCACATAGTTTTTCTGGCATTGTAGCCTCTTTACTGATAGGCAGTAGCACTCTTTGATTATGGTCAAGTCGCAAAAGCTCATTGCTGTGAGATTGGGTATCTGATTTTCTGACTTTGAACAAATATAGTGACCTTGGACTGATTTAGCCTGTTGAGGGTTCCACCTGTACCAGATATTTACAATATAACATACTCTCTTTTAACAAAGCGTATTAGCTATCTGGAGTATAATATTAATTTAGAGACATTGGGTTTAAAGGGTAGAATGAAGCCTAAATATTTGTCTAAGTTTCCCGTTTGATTGATTTGTCATCACAAAAATGGCAGCTCATAATACAGATACATAAATCTCTAAGGACATAGAGTAACTGTAGATCTGATTTAATCAACCATTGTTTTCAGCAAATTCAATCACTGGTATTTGAACTTGAGTTTATCCTTTTAAAAGTCCTTGAATTTATAGACAGATTTTTAAAGTAATCAATCCACTGATTTGTTACAAGTCTTATTTACTTGTGTGTTTCGGTGTCCTCGCCTGTAAAACTGGTATGCTGTTTCACATCCTAAAACCCCTGATATTGGAGACAACATCCATCATCAATACCTTAAAATTCCCAGAGTTGCTTTATGCATGTTGTATTTTTAAAGATGCATTTTTTGTGGAAGAGCACTAGTAAGAACTGGTCTAAGTGAGATTAGACATTTATATTGCTGTATCTAGCTGTTCCTTCAGGATTATCACAAATTAGCTTTAGAAAAAGGGAGGATAAAATGAGGACAGAATGACACTGATTGTGAACTGTGGCTGATGTACGGTTACCTGTTGCTTACCTGGATCAAATGGACCACTGACACAAGGTATGTAAAAAAGGCCATACGTTTTAATATCATATATTATGAATGCCCCCTAGGAATATTGCTGCTAAGTGGAATAGTGACTTTTTACTACCCTACAGTGCACGTTACCCACTGTAGAGATTTTCATACTGAGAGCTGGATGGTTGTGTAGTCTTGATTGTCTATTATTCCTAATTAGTGCACTTCATTAAAGACAACTAAAAATATCTGCTTATATTAGTGGTACTGTGTAACACAGTATAGAGTCATCAGTACAATGCAGTAAGGAAGCTATTAAAGGGGTAGTCATTGTAATAATTAACCAGTGGTACACAACGGCTTGGAATCTCTTTCTAAGTCTTGTAGATTTCTTGCTAAATTCTTTAGTGACATCATAGTTAAAAGGATTAATGAAAACAGCTAATGGCCTGTGAGATCGTGCTTTTTGTGTATGTTTCCCAGATAAATTTTGAACCTGTTGCTTGCCTGTAACCAAATTTGACAGACAGCAGGAACCTCAAAATGCATAAACAATCCTGTAGGTGTTAAAGCAGTGGGCAGTATGTCTTACCTGTGGAAACAGCTACAGAAGGAGCCACAAAAATGGTCAGAGGGATGGCACACATCTCCTACAAGGGCAGGCTGAGAGAGTTGGGATTGTTCAGGAGTAGGCTCCAGGGAGATCTTATTTTGGCATTTCAATTCTTAAAGGGGGCTTATGAGAAAGCTAAGGATAAATATTTTGTGGGGCCTGTTTTGACAAGACAAGGGGCAATGGTTTTAAACTACAAGAAGGTAGGTTTAGACTGAATATTAGGAAGAAATTTTTTACAATGAGAGTAGTGAAAGACTGGCCCAGGTTGCCCAGAAGGGTGATGGATGCCCCGTCCCTGGAGACATTCCAGGTCAGGCTGGATGGCACTCTGAGCAAGCTGGTCATAGTGGAAGATGCCATTGCTTGTGGCAAGGGGCTTGGACTAGCTGACCTTTAAAGGCCCCTTCCAACCCAAACTGTATGGTTCTGTAACTTAGTACATGCTAAGGAAAATCTTGGAAGACAGAAGAAATAATGCTCTAGAAGCCTCTTCAGTTCCCAGAACTGCTTCTTCTGCCTATGTTAATTTTTGAGATATGTTGCAGGAAGAGTTCCACTAAAAGAACTCTTGGAGTTCTTGTGTCCTTCGGTTAGGAAAGCCACCGAATACCTTTACTGTTAAGCTCGGTGCAAGTAGTCCGATTCAATTCCCATATGGCTTCTCTGGAGAACAACTCCAGGCTAACTTTACCTACACTTGGTAAGTTTTTGTTTAATATCACTGTATTGCTTTGATACTGAGGGTTCTGACCTGGTTTTATAGCTCATGATGTATGACGAGAGAGCCAGGCTCTTTCCTCTGAGTAACACAAGCTATACAAATAGTAAATGAAGTGGTACCAGTAGTGCCTGTACTGTGTCTGCTAACCACAGTGTTTATCGGTTTTGCTATCTGCTAATCAGCACCTCATTGTATTAACTCATTGTACCTCTGAGGTATTTGGCTCTTGATAGTACTCAATCAACAGCCTGATTAGAGTTTATCAACACTATTGACTTTCACGGGATTCCTGAGTCACACCAACATGCAGTATTGCTCCGCAGGAGCCTGGTTAGCTACAAGGGTAAAAGCATTATCACCTTAAGGAAAGAAACACCTTCTGTAACCTTCTACTGCATAGTTTGCTCCTATGTGGGAAAAGTGGTAGGGAACAATTAAGTCATTGTTCACACAGGAGTAGACCAGTGATGAACATGAAGGGTGTTGTGCTTGATGGTCTTTTCATGTTACCAGTGCTCCACTTTGTATTTCCTGTGGAGATACAGCTGACCAGTTAGTGACTTGAAGCCAGTTTGCCTGAAAGCCTTAAAACCAAAGAATATTTGTCCCTGTTACGAGATCTCTCTCCTTGAGAACTTCTCCTTCTTTGCTTTAGTATTAACAGCATTTGTTGTCATGGAGAACGTACACGGTGACCTGCAACGCAAGTGGAACTAAGCAGTACAGAGCAGTAATGCTGGGAGCAACAGGGAGAAATGCTGGCTTTATTGAGTTCCATGAGAAAACTCCGCTAGACTTCAGCAAGTATTCTGACTCATGGTGTGAACAGGTGTATCCAAAACTTCTGCTCTGTTGGCTTTTATTAAAAGCAAGGAAAAGAAACATTTAAAAGAACTGCTTAGTTGTGGAATGGTAAATTTCAGTTGTAGATTGAAAGGGCTGTAGACAATCCCAGTAGCAGAGTTTCCTTCCTAGCAAAAGGCTTTGTTTCCCCATACTTGTTGCTTTTGGCAGAGTTCCTTCCTCTCATCTCCAAAGTTCATGCCTTTGTTGTCAAAATTTGTTGTGTATCAAGGCTAGAGAGCACCTAAAGAAAACTCAGAGAATCTCAGATCTAGTAGTGAATCTTGTATCTTTTGGCAGGTAAATAAGCTCATATGTATGCATGATTGTCAGTTTGTTGAGTTTTAGTGATAGCTGTTTATAAACTTGGATTTAGCAAGCCATAGAAGTTTACTCAAAACTCCTGCAGGTTGTGAAGCTTTGCAGACTGTTTTAATAATTACACAGTTGTCATGAAAATAGCAATAGAGGACATTCAGCATCCTAATAAATATTTTCAGTGGGAGTATTGGTAAAAGGATTTGTGATAGAGGCTTTCATGAATGAAAGTGAGCTTTCAGGCCTAGTCCATGCATATAATTATTCTTTGTCATGTAACTGGAGTTTGGAGTGACTTTTCCCTTAATTTCTCAACAGATTTTGGATTTGGAAATTTCTATAAGAGTGGTGAACCTCTGACAACTTGGTGTGGAAGCCCACCATATGCAGCCCCAGAAGTCTTTGAAGGACAGCAATACGAGGGACCCCAGCTGGATATCTGGGTATCATTATTCTTTTTTCAACTGGACTAAAATCAACTTTTAGGAAGGTGGAACAAAGGAATGATCTTTGATTTTTCTTAAGACGCAGACAAGCTGTTCTTCTTCAGCTTTATTTTTCAAGTGTCATAAAATGCCTACCCAGGTGGCTATTAAACGTATACTATAGGTGTATGTTATCCCACTAGAGGGAAAACTCTAGCTCCTCCAAAGCTCTTCTGACCGAATGCGTGAACTTTCCTTTTTTTCCAATGCATTTTAGTTTCTTCGTTACGTGGGCATTGAACTTGTAAGCTGTTAAGTTCTTGATGAGGTTAAAGGGATTTTGAGCCACTGAAACATAAGAGAGATGATGACTGCTTTGCTCTTTGAGCTGGAAACTAGCACAATTGTGCCACAAACATTTCTACTGCAGGCAGCTGTGTGTTTTTGCATTGGTGTATCTCCATGTGTACTACTCGAGAGCGCAACTCATGTTCTTATGCAATGGAAAAGGGATGAACATGAACTGAAGAAGTTCTGTGCACCCATCATGCATTGTCAAAGCGTACTTTTCATTCCTAATTTGCTTTTGGTTTGGGTTTTTTTGTTTGGTTGTTTTTTTATTTTAGTATTCTGGTACTTACCATAATGGATTCGTATCCTAAAGCAACCAGAGACAGTACAATTTGTCAGTCTCTGCTCTGATGTCAGGTTTGCAGTAATATTATTGCGCATAGCGTAACAACACGGGCACTGACATTTTGGTCAAAGCCTGTTAAACAAACAGGGAAGTTCAATGAAAGTCACCTTTCAGCTGCTAATCTAGTTTAAATTAATCTATTTGCATTAACAAATAAAAGCTGTACTTACAGATACATATAGTTGTGTGTATGCATGTATCTCTGTATGTACATACCCATATGTATGTAGCTTGCTAGAATTTAAGAAAAAAAGGCTACAGCCTTTTTGAACCTTTAATAACTGACAAATAAATGTACGGCAGACCCCAGCTATGCTTACTCTTTCAGGTAGCACATACACTATTTGAATGTCAGAAGTAAATCTCTGAACTTTTGTAAATGTTCTTTAAAATATACAAGATCCTGAATTGTTAACGGAATCTGCCTGCCCATAAAGAGAAGTACACGTGTTTATATTTAAGATAAGTGAAGACGCTGCTGATTATTTTATCTTCTGAGATGAATTAAGGATTCTGTAACTCTTTACAACATCCAATCACAGGATGGGTCTGATGAAAGTGCTAACTTTGCAGGAGGAATGCAACAATCCACAGTTCAGTTTTTGGCAGGTTAAGGAAAGAAGGAGTTACTTTTAAAAATACATATTTAATTTTAAAATCTGTGTGCAAACTTTTAGGGTGAATGCTGAATGCCTGCTTTTTCCCTTAGAGAAATTCGGTGCTGTGGCTGTCTGTGCCAGCTGATTGGCATAAGAGTCTGGTGCGGTTATTTCATCTAGTGTGGGACTATATTTTTTTGGCATATACTGTAAGACTATTTCCACTTGCAGTGCCAATTAACTTGCGTACTTTCAAAAATTAGTCTGTTAGTTGGTGAAAAGCTCGTGCCCAGATTGTCTTCTTTTGCTCATATTAAATAATCCCTCATGTTTGGCACTGGATACGGCAGTGCACAATTACTAGTTGGTGTTCCCCTGAAGCTGACAATTCATGAAGTTAGCAGCGTACATCTTACCCGGGCTTTTTCAAATTGATAAATGTGAAAGATTACAGTTTCTTATTTCGAGCTTACAGTGAGATTAATAAAAAGTATCTCTAATTCTCACTTGAAGTTGGGGCTCACTTTTCAGGTATCATTCAGTCATCATCGTGGAGCTTCCTGCTAGAGCCAGAGTCTCTAACCCATTACACTTCAGCTTGCCTGCTTATCAGCACAAGGTACTGCAAGCCTAGCCATTTTGGGTTAGCTGAGTGTTCTTAATGTTTAGGGATCTTCAGAAATCTAACTCCTTTTTGTATAAATTTCTTGTTTCTACAGAACATAATTTTAAATTTTGCTGTGACAGGATTTGGCTAGCCAACCTCAGAGAGTTGCTTGGAGCTTGAAAAACAAATGACTATTCTTTTTCTTACAGAGCATGGGTGTAGTTCTATATGTTTTGGTCTGTGGAGCATTACCTTTTGATGGACCAACGCTCCCCATACTGAGGCAACGAGTTCTTGAAGGAAGGTTCAGGATCCCTTATTTTATGTCAGAAGGTAATAAGGTGTCTTCTTATGCTCTTAGTAAACCTTGAGTAAATTCTAGAATAATCTCTGTTGCAATACAGCAAAGGGTGGTGCATCTGCACACTAGATCATGGTATGGCAGACTATTCATTTTTCAGAGAAACACAAATTAGCCTAGGTGAGCTGTGTGTCTTTGCAGTTAGGTTGCCAACTCATTTTTTCATGCACAGCACGTGGAGATTGCAATGTGGCTGTACCTATGGGCAGGGAGTGAGTGGCAATGGAAGCTCATCTCACTGTGAATAGAAATACGGGGATGCAGGGGGAGAAGCACATTTGTATAAAAGTCCACATACATTTTAATGTGGAAAGAAAATATGCTGTGGAACCTAAGTAGTGAATTGGCCATTTCCTGGTTTCTGACAGATCGCCTAAACCAAAGCAAAAAAGTGCACGACCAGCTCATATGCCAGGTTCTCATTGTCATGTATCTGGCACTCCCGCATGTGACTGAGAGATCTCTCCCTCACCCAATTGCCTCACCTGTTGGGTTTTACTCTTATCTCTTCAGACAAGAACAAGTGGGACCCTTTTTATGCAGCTTCCCTATATTAGAGGGT
The DNA here is from genome assembly GCA_013400375.1 of Thinocorus orbignyianus. Taxonomy (NCBI): domain Eukaryota; kingdom Metazoa; phylum Chordata; class Aves; order Ciconiiformes; family Thinocoridae; genus Thinocorus; species Thinocorus orbignyianus. The sequence continues at coordinate 74,775 of VXBW01001033.1, read as the reverse complement.
CTCGAAACCAGATTACTTCAGAACAACCTTCCTGAATCAAATCCTCTTTCAGTATACTGCTTTCTGTGCTTTCCTCTTTTTTTTTAAAGGGAATTAAAGATATGTTTTTCACTGCTGTTACAGGTTCTGTGGTGTAAAACATTCTGTTCCTCCCCTTTTTATTTCTGGTGGCATGTAATCCGTTTAAAGAAGCTGGAGTTTTGTCCTTCTTAATGTGACTTTCAATCTTGCTTTGAAAGACTCTTTTAGCCGACAAGAAACTCATTTAGCTCAGAAGTTAGGTAGAAGGCAGGCAGTTTCCTGTTGTCATGCTCTGTATTGGTAGGGCTCAGGTGAACATATGCGAGTACCACTTAGCAGGTTGGTAATTTTTTTCTTTCCCCCAACAGAGTGTGAACATCTGATTAGAAGAATGTTGGTCCTCGACCCATCCAAACGGTTAACTATTGCTCAGATCAAGGAACACAAGTGGATGCTTATAGAAGTTCCTGCACAGAGACCTATTCTTTATCCACCAGGAGAGGAGAATGAGCCTTCCATTGGAGAGTATAACGAGCAGGTCTTACGGCTAATGCACAGCCTTGGAATAGACCAACAGAAAACTATTGAGGTGAAATAGACTCAAACAGATATTTATCCCTGGAGCCATTTTGTTTTGATGATTCAGATTTATTACCTCAGTTGATTGCAGTATGCTTTACTTCAACAGTTAAGGAAAAAAACCCACAAAACTGGTGGTATCTTTTACCCGGTCAGCAAGGGTAAACACACTAAACATGCTGTGCTGCTGCCTCCTTGTTCTACTGATGTTCCAGTCCATGCCAACAGATTGCTCGGGAAGAGGAGAGAGATCCCTTTAGAAAGTTTCCTAAAGATCATTCCTAGTGGAGAGGAGGTGTCTGTGTCATGCAAACTGCAGGAAAATCATTGTGCAGTGTGCCCACAGACAACTTCACCTGCATGCTTTATGCTGACTGGCTGCAGTCCAAGGCATCCTTTTCCCATAGAGGAAAACATGTCAATGGAAAAGCAGTATTGTGAGAGAAGTGATAATTCTGTGTCAGAAATCCAGATTTGAGCCTATGGAAAAGAATAATGTGTTCTGGTCACATGGCCCGGGACTAGGTACTGTTCTTCCAGTGCATTAACTACTTAATTTAAACAAGCACACATTTCAGAAAATTTTATTGCAATTGCTTTAAGCTAAAGGGCCCATAGAAATATAGTGTGCACTATGTAAAAAATTATAGACAATTAGGACTGCTTGTTAAAATGGTGATACTTGCTGCTGCTTATGAGTGGTCATTTCTAGAGAGTAGTTTGTTAGCAAAGTTGATTTTTAAGCATGGAAGTAAAATAAAGTGGCCGTATTCAGTTCCATGCTGTTAGCTTTCCTGGGTGGGGCTGGGTACACTGGTACTCTGCAAATGGAGAGAGAGGAGGGGAAATCAGAATTGAAAGCAGATTCGTAGGCCAATGTATTCAGGAGGTCCTGGAGCTCAGTCCTTTCTCCAGGTTAAAATTTTTGAGGGTTCAGAGTAGCACCTCAGTGTTGGTTAGCTACAAGTGCTGTTGCAGCCCAGAACATAGCAAGCTGCTGTGAGCTTGCCACTAAGCTAAGGTTGATGCTTTTCCTTACCTGGCACTCTGGTTTGACACTTTCTCAATTCAGAACGTTTGCCTGCCCCACTGACTCTTAAATATCTTCTCTCTACGCACCTCCCCGCCAATGGCAATTTGCTCTTACATAGAACATAAAGGGTAATGCATATTTGGCTGTATTCACGCTTTTGTGCTTCTCTTTTTTTCAGTCTCTGCAGAACAAGAGTTATAACCACTTTGCTGCTATCTATTACTTGTTGGTTGAAAGACTGAAATCCCATCGGAGTAGCTTCCCTGTAGAACAGAGAGTTGATGCTCGTCAGCGTCGGCCAAGCACTATCGCTGAGCAGACAGTAGCCAAGGTAAGGTCTCATTCCTAGCAGAGCTGGGCTTAAGGCTGTTCAAGAAAATGGCATTTCTACATAGATTCACTTAGAATCCATTGCTGTTTTCTCATTTCTATAGCTGTAGACTTGCAGCATCATTTTGGAAAGGCTTTTTTGGATTTGCCTCCTGTCAGAACTGTACAATGACAAACCAGTTGTCTGGCATGCCTCCTACAACTGCTCCTGCTGCCACCTCCTCCCCAGTCCCAGGGTAGGGGAAGAAGGGAAAAAAATAAAAAGGGCGTTTGGAGATGACTAGATAAATTTTATATGAGAAAGGGAAGTTAACTTCCTTCTAAGGCCTAAAATGCAAAAACAGGTTTTGGCTTTAATGGTTATTTGTGCGTGGTTTTAACCTTAACTCCCAGTTTCTCCCAGTTAAAGGGAGAGTACTGTGTTGTGCTTCTAATTAGAACACTTCCATTTTTTACAATTTCAGATTTTTTGTTGGGAAGTCTTGAGTTAAAATGTTAGAGAAATACCATTTCTGGAGACTGTGCAACACTTGGAGTATCTTAAACGTGATTGATAAACGAGCTGTTGAATTTATGGAGAGCTGTGCTAGCATGGGGGCTAAAAGCATGCAGGTGCTACTTAGTGTTTTAAACACAGTCACTCTAAAGCGACCTGTTGAAAAAATTACTTTCCCCCCTGCTGTTCTCTAGATATGCTGTCTCCCATAAAATAAAAGCGTAGCAAAGAACAGTAAAGAGGTACCCCAAAGAAAATTCTAGCCTCAGCCTATTAGGTTAAGACACCAAATCATTGTGGTCTCTTAAGGTACCCAATAAAAGTATCATTGTCCTGAGACTGTTAATGGCTCAAGACTCAAAGATTCATTTCTAAATAATGTCATTTATTTTAATATTTGCACCACTTTTTCTTCCTGTGACCCAGCAAGAGTCAATTGCATGGGAGACTTCACAGCATGGCTGCGAAACCTCTATGAGTTTAGAGCCAATGTGATGTCTGACTAATCGATTTAAGTCTAAAGGATGCCATGTGTATTTTATCAAGAGCAATTCTGGGTGCTCCTTATGTCTTGTGCCAGCTCTTCCGTTGCGGAAGGCTGTCCGCTTTGTGTCCTCTCTAATTACACTGACTGATTCAGCACAGGTTCAAAGGCTATTTAGTCTGCTTCTTCCCTAGTAATTTTCTTCAGAAAGGTCATGTACAGTTTATCATGGCTTAGTCCAATAATTCTCAGATTTTTAAAATTTTTTACTTATTCCTTTTTTTCATTGAGATACACAGATGTTGCACAGTTTTTGATTTCTACTAATGCATAACAGCAAACATGAAAGACTTGGCCTAAGATGACTCAGATTTATTGTGGTCTCAAGTAAACACTCTCTCAAGTTCACAGCCTCCTAGGTACTGTATTGCTTTTTTGTTTATAGAACAGGTGCCCAGACTTCACTTCCAGGAGAAATTTCAAGCATGCTGCTGCTTTTTTGCTTGAGACAGTAAGGCACCGGGTTTAGATTCTGTTGCACTGAAAGACTTATTGCTTCAGCTATGAAAACACAGGTCCAGGCTGACAAAGATTAAAACCAGCTATTTTCTTAGATAGTAGTTCTAATGATAGACAGACACAGTATTCTAAAGCAGATGATTAATTATAAGCAGGTGGAAACAGATGAACAAGGAGGAAGAGAAAACCTCCTAGAAGTTTGTTCCATATCATACTAAATTCCTATACTTTATAGCCACATTACCACTTTTTCCTCAGGACTGCAAGCAATCTTGCAGTTACCCTAACAAGATAATTTGTTTTCACACATGGTGGCACCACAGACTCCTGTATAAGGCTGCTTGTTTCCTTTTGGACAGGGAAGCTGTGTGGATACTGCACTTCAGGAAATTAAGAAACCGTAAAAACCACTATTTTACTAATTGTGCCATGCATGCTTTCCCCAAGGCACACCTCTCCCTTCAACAGTCCTCCCTCTGTTATAACACCTTATTTCTGATCCAGACTGCTCTGTTCTGTCTCATACCTTTTCCTGTAGCAATCAGTGCATGTTAGAAAAGTCATGGAAACTAGTCCTGTGCCTCATAGTAATGCTAAGAGGTTGCATACTGAATATAAAATAATTCTAGCATGTCAGAAGTTGGAGGTCACCAAAGGGTGACTGACTTTACTAAGTAAGTGCTCAGCTTATCTGAGTAACTAGCTTAACAAGATTTAGGGTTTGGTATTTGTTTGTGTTTTGGGGGGGAGTGGTGCTTTTTTAAAGTCTAAGACTGTGCAGTTCATCAAGAATGAGGAAATAAATCTTATATTTCTCCTGCTTAGGAAAAGGGCTAGCTCGTGTTTCTTCTTGAATGTTGTTTTCTACCTAAAATTGTTCTAATTTTGGAGTTCTTAATATCTTTTTTTAGGCACAAGCTGTGGTACCATCAGTTAACTTGCATTCACAAAATGCAAGGTTGTTGCAGTCTCCAGGTCTTCCCTCAGCATCAGGAGCAGAAGCCTTTTCATTCCCTCCATCCAGCTGCCAGGGAGAGACAGCGTTTATGGAGGAAGAAAGAGTGGAGACACCAAAGGTACAGCTTAAAGTCACCCTAATGTTTTGTTAAAAATCAGATACAAGTCAGATACAAAGACCTGTAGTATCTAAATACTCGATTAGTACTTTTCTTGTACTAGCTGGATAAAACACATTGTGCCTGTTTCTCTAAATTTAACTATTCTCTAAGTGTCACATTTCTAGGTATTCCAGATTCTTTTTCTACTTTCCTTGCACTGATCTTTCAACAGATGTGTCTCTTTTTTGATCACTAATCTGCCTCTACTGTTCTTTGCTTACATTCAGACTTTTTACACTATCATTTGTAAAAGAAAAATCAACCTACAATACTAGCAATTTTCTTCTTCTTAAAGATTTTAAAGAGGTCTGAAGACTCATTATATGATGCTTCTAATACAAAGTGTTCAATGCTGAGCATCTAGAGTAACCTACTCAACTATTCATCCGAAAATTCAGACAAATGAGAACAGGAAGGTATAATGGAACCTTAACCATAAGTTTCCATAGCCAGCTAAAGCGATTAAAATACTACGCACTTAAAATTCTCTATCGCTGCAAGTTTCATAATAAGCCACCCAAAAGAGCTACATGATTGTTAATTTTTCTTTGTTGGGTGATAAATAGCCAGTAGGACCTTCTGACTGTCAAAAACTATTAGAACTGTAGCATCTCGAATAGGTTGTAGCAGTTGTAGGCTGTTTCGGTAACTAGGAACGCCTGTAAAGTCTTCACTGAAGACCGTGTAAAATTGTGGCTCTATCTAATGGGTTTTGTTTCCTGTAATCAGGCTGGAAGACTTTGTGTAAGCTTTCCACACCTCCACAGTTAACAGACTTAACTGAACTCAACTAATAGGATGTGATGGCTCCACAGCCTTACAAATGTATGGCTACAGCTTAACTCTCTGAAGGGAGCTACAGTCAGATCTATTTTGCCATGCAGCTTTGAGGTCTGTGACAATACTCTGCAGGGTCGCAAAGAATAAGTGAAATACATGGGAGTTAGCAGTTAGAGCTTTTGAAAACAAGGGGAATTAGCTTTAAAGAGTTATGTTGACACAGTATATTATTACTGTTGTCATGAAACTTTTTATTCTGTCATATAGCGCATCATATTGTAACTTCAATTTCAGCATATTGGTTTTTTCCTGGTACCAGCTAGGAGTTTGATTCCATGCTTGCAATTTTGAAGCTTTTATTGCTCCATTACTAGTTAGTTACCAGCACTAGGAGTGTGGCCCTGGTTCTCATCACTGTTTTGAGTAACTCCCTGTGTGGTCTTTTACAGCTGGAAAACAAAAAAGCAGTTCAAAGACACTTAGAAATTAAAATTTCCAACTTTATTTTGCATCCCCCTTTGCTTTTATAGACACAGTTTGTTTGCAGAGGAGCACCGTGAATCAAATGGACTTTTGCTGCAAAGTGTGTTATTTGTTGTATTATTCTTGAACGCAGCTCTGTAAGAATGCTGCACAATTAAATGCAAGGCTTTTTTCATAGTGCTTATCTGAGCGTGATAAACTAGCACTGTAGGTATAGTGAGGAGAAACAATAATACTGTGCATTGCATAAATATTTTGTTAAGCTGGCAAAGGTTTTTAACAACTAAAGAAAAGAAAAAAAAGAAAAAGAAAGCAGTCCTGGAGAGCATAGTACTGTGGAAATAAGAATATTTAGATTTAGGGAGCTGAGTACTAATAGAATGTCAGTGGTGATCCTACCTGGAGGGATTTGTTTGTCATGTACAATTCTTAACAAGTCTTACTTAACTCAGTAGATTATAGAGAGGTTCAAGCAATTTAAATATCCAAGCTGCTTTCAGTCTACATGACAGACAGACATTTCTTGCACTTTGGGGTGATGCTCTCTGCACAGAATTGAAAGCTGTCCATCTTCTCCTTGTTCCATTTAGGTAAATGGCTGCCTGCTAGATCCTGTGCCTCCTGTGGTGATTAGGAAAGGATGCCAGTCACTGCCTACCAGCATGATGGAAACTTCTATTGATGAAGGAATAGAGACAGAAGGCGAGTCGGAAGATGACCCTGCACAGGCATTTGCAGCCCTCCAAGCAGCTCGCTGTGGAAAGCGACGTCACACTCTGGCAGAAGTTACCAACCAGCTGGTGATGATGCCAGGCACAGGTACAGAAGTTAGCACAGACATCTCAAAGCTCATTTCCTGCTCTCAGCACTCAACCTAAAAAGCCTAGGATTAAAAACACTAGTTTTTAAGAGTAACAAGACAGAATTTCTTGGTTTTGTTACTTAGCATTTGCTATAAAGGCCAGAAGGGAAGAAAACCCACAGCAAAACACCTCAAAACATGCTGTATGGATGGTACAAAACCACACCAGCAAAACTACAGCTGGCTACAGTCGTGTACATCCCCAACAGCAACTGCTGAATTCTGGCAAGTTGGCTTGTACTTTTTCACATAACTAAATGTCCCCAGACAATGTGCTGACAGAGAAGGACAATGGGGAAGACAAAAAACCTGTGGATTCTTACGTATTCCAAAACCAGCAAGATGACCAAGCCTTTCAGCTCAGGCTTGTCAGGATTATCTGTGGGGAAAAAAAACAAAGAACAAAAAACCACTGAATGCTCCCCAGACAAGCCAGTGAACATCATCTGCATAGCATCTTATACTGCGGTAATGTAAAAATCAGTAGCAAATTCTCATTCTGGTACTGCAAGTGTTAAATTACAATTATTTTATCAGACTTGATTTTGTTTCCTCTAAGACGGTCACTGTTGGCAGAAATAGCTTGAGCCTGTGGTGCTTTCCTTTGCTAAATTACTGCTACACTTTCCTTTTCTGGCTTTTGATTTTTATCACAGGGAAAGTCTATTCATTGGATGAAAACTCATCTTTGGGCAGTATTGATTCAGAGTATGGCATGGGATCCATTCAGAGAGATATGAAATTTCTGGAAGACACCCCTTCCTTGAAAGAAATGGTGCTAACCAACCAGCAAGCACCCAGAATAACACCTTTCATAGGTCTCAGACCTGCCAATCCAGCCATGCAGGCACTCACCTCACAAAAGCGAGAGACCCACAACCGCTCTCCTGTCAGTTTTCGAGAGGGGCGCAGAGCTTCTGATACATCTCTCACACAAGGTAATTACACCTATCGTCATGATGTGTTACATCTAGGCATAGCAGTAACTGTACTCCGTCTACAGAAGCACCAAGCCACTTTGTGACGTGCTTGTTTACCTCATTTCACATTTGCTATGCTAACCAGATAAGAATTAACTGATTTTCTGACAAGGATTTTGCTCAACTCTTCTCCAGGAATTGTAGCATTTAGACAGCACCTCCAGAATTTGGCACGAACCAAAGGAATCCTGGAACTGAACAAAGTCCAGTTGCTGTATGAACAGATGGGATCAGAAGAAGAACCTTCTCTGACATCAACTGCCACCCAGTTGCAGGACATCATTAACAGCCCTCCACAGGTACTTTAACCAGAAATCAAGCTTCATCTTTCAGGAGTTAATGCTTTGGGACTGATAAGGAGAGGATAAGATGTTCTGGAGATCCAAGAAGAACTAATTTACAGATAAAGTTCCCTCTTCTCTTTTCTGTCTGCAGAATACAGAATGGGCATTTGCAGGCTAGACTTTACCATCCTCATGGTGCTGGTGAGATTGCCTTGCTAGCTTTCCGAATCCAAAGTTTTATTATTGCTTTTCATCTGAAGGATGATTTAGATTTAACAAAGTTCAATAATATCATTTCCTATTAGAGTTGGCCTGTATAATTGTAAGAAGTATAAAAGCCAAGTGATAACAGTTAGCCTGACTTGTGTAGTGAAACGCTAAATAGCTTCTACTAGCTCCCTAGTTACTTGTTTCGAACAAAACATGTCTCAGCAAACAGGAATAATAAGTTCCTCTTAGACCCCAGGAATAAAATGGGTAAGATGTACCCAGGTACTCTAAGCACCTAATGTTCCAGATGAAGTCTGCTATTCTTAAAGCTCCAGCTGTTACTTCCTGACTGCTGGAAAACTTCATCTCTGACAACCACGGAGTTGTAATGCTTTCAGAAAAACCTCTCCTTTGATGTAAATATGCTGCAGCGCTCATGTTATTCTCATGACAACAATTCACTCCCCTCCCATGTCAGCAGTCCCCAGCTTGCTAGAGATGCCTACTCTGTGCATATCCTCCCCACCACCATTTAAACTTTTCACCTTCCATTTTGAAGCTGTGAGATGAGAGCTGAGCAAAAGCACATCGAGTTTAGATAGCTTTCTAACCCTGTACACTTAACATTTCAGAGGGCAAGTCAGAAAATATATTTTATCTAATACTATTTTAATTACAGATGTAAGCTCTTGCCACTTAGCCACACAGATAATTCAAAGTTTTTTTATAATGTAGGCTCCTCACCATGCAGTGAAAGTGGTGAGTGGCACCAGAGACCACTCCATATGGCAGCTATGAAACCTCTGTCGGGGGACTCCATAAAGAAAGAGTTGAGGCAGAAAAGCCTATTTCTGGGGATGAAACGTGTTCCTCTTCTCTCTGCAGGAGGAAGCATCTCAGCAGCAGCAGGAAGCTGCATCTACTTTCCCTAATCGTGCACATCCCCCATTATTATCCAGACGGCAGAGCTTAGAAACGCAGTACTTAAAACACAGGCTCCAGGTACCATGCCTCCCCTCCACTGAACTAAAACTGCTGTTATTACTACACAGCAGACTAGCCTTCTGTATCTTATTTCTCAGGAAGATTCAGTCAAAGGCTAAATTAGCAGACAACAACTGAATTTGAAATTATGCTGTATTTATCTTTTGTCAGACACTGACCCTAATTATGAAAAAAAGTATACTATATTACTGCTGGTTTGCTACTCAGTCTGTTACTGCATAGTGTTGTTAAGACAACTTGAAGTAACTGCTAGTGAATACTGATTGTTTTGCACCCTGTAAAAGTTATGCATCAGTATCTGAGGAGTCACTTCTGATCCCCTGGGGCGTACTGTTCATCCCTGCCTTTTTTTTTTTTTAACCAATTTTCATATAGCTTTAGTTTATAAAAGAGTTTTTTGCCAGATTTCAGCTTCTTGGGAAGAAATCTTTCTGTGGATTTTTATGGTACAATCTATCATGCCAAGATATTCTTTGTCTAAGGGATAGAAGTAGTGGCTGTGGTTTTAGATAGTGGCTGCACTGACAGCTTCTGAAAATGGAGCCGGGCCCTTACACTATGATAAGGGTAGACAATCTTCTTTCACTTCCTTTGTGGACTAATGCATTAACTCAAAGGCAATTTATAACAGCATTGCTTTTCTTGCAGAAACCCACTCTACTATCAAAAGCTCAGAATACTTGCCAGCTGTACTGCAAAGAATTGCCCCGGAGTCTGGAACAGCAGTTACAGGAGCACAGGTAAGAAGCTTTCCAACTTAAATACAAGATCAATAATACAAGAACAATATCATCTTTGTCCATTTAGAAATTCTTTGGAAAAGGAAAGCTTCACTTGAAAATTTGTAAGGGCACAGCTCTTCTATTAACAGAAGGACAACAGACCTGCCACATGTTTACAAATTTCTGTGCTACAAGCTCTTTATCAGCTAACACTGCTAGAGTAGGTGCAGGTAAACTGCAAATACCTGCATGCTTCATTTAGTGCTAATGGCTGTACAGAAGCGTAGGAGGAGGCCACCCTACTACTTACATTGTTGTACTTAATTTCACCCTCATCCTCCTAACCACCCACTGTTTATAACCTACACATTGCAGTATTTGACTTAAGTCAGAACACGGATCATGTATTTCTGCCTGCTGGGAAATCATTTAGGTATTTTCTGGCTCATTCCCATGACCCAATAAGTTTAAAGTAAATAGATTTTTTTCTTGAAATAATCAGGTTAGAAGTGACCTTGCTCTGAAAAACAGTGAGAGCGAATAGATTTGAAACATCCCCTCATAACTGTAAGTATTACAGCAGACAAGATTTTAATTGCCAAGTTAAAGAGCTATGAGCTCATCATTTAGTAATCAAACAAGTAAGCAAGACAGGTACCGAACAGTTACTAGCTCTAAGTTTTGCAAAAGAATCACAGAAAAGAGGAGGAAAATAATTTAGCTACACATTGCCCAGACAAAAAATAAAATAATAAAAAAAACCCCAACAGAACAGGTATAAAAATGCTACTTGATTTTCAAGAAAGCATGCCATCTGAAATTACTTTTTACTTTTTAGCTTATGGCCATTCCTGACAACCGTAGAGTTGGTTAATCCTAATCAAGATCTTAACTACCAGTGTTGAGAGCAGTTTGGTGTATTTCTTACAAAGAGAAAGTCTGCAGAGAGAAATAAGATGAGAAGCAATATGTTCCTTTTCTGAATGCTGTCTGCTTGTGTCAGTCATAGGTTTCCTAATTCTGCATGCTTTGGGAATTGGCTGGCAGGAGACCGCCACTTTGTCTCTGTCATATCACAGGCATTTGTGCAAGGTGGCTATAAACTTGCACTGTGTTACAAATTCTTACTGTTTGTGAAGAGTCTAAAACCTGGGGTTTCATAAAAGTTCAAAGGGAGCAGTTCAGAGAAAAAGAATATGGTGGGGAAGCAGACTTCGTTCATTTCCATTAGTAGCCAGCAATACTCAAGTCTTCAGCTCCCAAACTCCACAGGCGTAATATACAAATACAATGCATCTTAGCAAACAAACTGAAACAACGCATGGGATTAACCTAACTGCACTGGAAAAATTCACTAGGCCATTAATAAGGTTATCAAAAGGAGGTCTACAAACTGAGCCTCTGCACGTTTGTTGTAAGGTTAAGATTCTGGTCTGCTATAAAATTTAAAACACAAGATTGCCCAGGAATTTTCCAATTCTGTACTTCCTTTCCTGGTCGAACAGTTTGAGTGACTAGCATACAGGTCTCACGCTAGCACCCTCAAAAGGCAAAAATAATTGCTGTTTATGTTCTTGATTCAGGCTGCATCAGAAGAGACTCTTTCTCCAGAAGCAGTCCCAGCTGCAGGCCTATTTTAACCAAATGCAAATAGCTGAGAGCTCATACCCAAGGTCAAGTCAACTGCCACTTTCATGCCAAGAGGAGCAACAACAGCAGCAGCAGCAGCAGCAATCAACGCAGTTCGGTTTGCAGCAGCCTCTGAGCCCTGTAATGGAGCCTTCCTCAGAACAAATGCAATACGATTCCTTCCTCAGTCAATACCAGAAGGTGCAGCTGGATCCGCTGCCACCCTCCCAGATTACCAGCTCATCACGGTTGACATCACCAGTTCAGGTGCAGCAGCCACCACAGTCCTTACAATATTCATATGAGACTTGTGAATTGCCTGTTGTCACCTCTTCTGAGCCAGACTACCCCGACCAGTGCCAGTATTCCATGGACCCAGCACAAAGCAGTGTAGCATTGCCTGACAGCCAGAGCAGCTCAGCATCTCATGAGTCTCAGTCAAACTATGATGCATTAACCCTCTCAGAATTGCCTGGACTCTTTGATTGTGAAATGATGGAGACTGTAGATCCTCAGCACAGTGGCTATGTCCTGGTGAATTAATATTATGGGGTGACTAACATGAGTGGAAGAAGGGACTAATGGAGAAGCATGTGAATTTTTGTTTTTTGTTCCTACCCCAGAGTTCATGGTAATTTTTCAACCCTTGAATTAACAGGGGAACTAAAAATCCACCCGACTGGAAGAAAAGCAGGAGGTGGTGAGAAGTGTTTGGTCGCTAGCTCCTCTTGCTGGTGGCAGGGGCTAGAGGACAGACAGTGCAGTTTCATCCCACGAAGAACTAGTTTGCATAGAAGGAAGCAAAAAAAAATTTGCGTTTTAGAGGAAGGAAGTAGCCCCTTCTAAAAAAACTGGGGAGTTTGTCAGCGTTCATCTAACATTCACTTGGAAAAACAAGAATGAGTGTACCTTGTATTGTACCTCTTGGCAATAAAAGCAATAGTTTTCATTGAAATTCAGGGTAGATTTGGGTCTGTGCTGATGGCAACTGTAATGCTCTTGAAACAGTAGCATGAGATGGAATATAAAAGTTGCATTTTGGCATCCAATTGCTGGGTAAGCTACTGATCTGGAACTACTCAGTGGTAAATCTCTGGTATCACCAGGCATCTCAGACAGACGCCACTTCCTCCTGCTAGTAAGTAAACAGTATTTCTCAAGCCTGCCAAGGAACTTTTAATGGTCCACTAAGGGAAGCTTCTGCATCTCTGCTAAGTGACATCTTTACTTTGTCAAAAAATACCTGGAACTGACACAGGGCACCACAGTGGTTTGTAGAGACCTCTGGGTGGGAATCACACTACAAAAGGATAAAACATTAGTTAACAGAGATAGAAGGCAAGAAGTAACATGAGAAAAATCAAGAGCTGCAAACAATGGCACTTTAAAAAAAAAAAAAAAGTAAAAAAGTCCACCTGGGTGGCTTTTGGAATCAGCCCTTTTTGCAGGAAGGCCTTTGTGGAGGGCTCTGTCTTGGAGAAGTTCCAATCACTAGAAAGGATCGATCTGTCCTTCTGTTGCATTTTAAAAACAAGCAAACAAACTGTGTTTTGAGTTTGCAGTATGTGTTGCTGGTGGTTTATTGAGCTTTGTATATTTGGACAATTATTTAGGGTTTTAGAACTTAAGGATAAAAACAATGAGCTTAAAAGAACCCCTGTGAAGTGATAGTGCTGTGCCTTTTTCAGTTCTTTATCAGCCTATATGCTTTTTTCTGAAGAAAGTAGACAATGCCCCGTTTATATCCTTGCTATAGCCAAAGTCCCTTCAGAGCACACGTTCCACCATGTGGAACATAATGTTTAACTTTCTTAGTGTTTTGATTGCTCATGTATATATAACATTGAAAGTATTACAGCAATATTTAGCATCACAAACTGTTGATGTATCAACCATTTCAAGAAATACTAAACTCAACAAGCAGTTGCGTCTCCAGAACTTTCAATTATGAAATGCGAGTCATAGGAGGATTGTTTAGTAATCTGCAGGAAGTTTAGATCTCTAGTTTGGGTTCTGTCTCTAGCCTTTAAGTATTGTGGGACATTACAGGATGACAAACAAGGCCCACAGCTAGACAGTTCAGCCTGTTTCTGAGCAAACATTAAGCACAATTGCAGATTCATTAAAGCACAAAGCATGGCAGAGAAACTGTGCTGATCCCATATGTAGAAAGCACCCCTGTTCGCTGGAAAGTTTGGTGAGCTAAGATCTTTGATACTAAAAATAATGAGGGTGCAGAAAGGTGGATAACCAGCCAGCATTTATAGCAATAAGACCGCATTTAAATGTGGAATAGTTGGATTTTAGTCACCCCATTACAGGCTGTGCAAAGGAGGGAAGGGTTTAACAACTGACAGAAGTCACCTTGCTTCCTGTATAGTACAGTTAGAGGGGCAACTCCTGTTGCTATGTAGCCTGCTCTGATACTGGTCCAGCTGGGCAGCTGGATGGACTCAGTCCTGAAGTGCTCAGTTTCTACCTCTGATATTAGTGATTCTTGAGGCATCAGCAAAGGCAAGTTTAAAGAACAGGGATCACATCCATATACTACTTGCATGATGCAAGAGGGCTAGAAAGCTCTACTTTAAATCAGTGAGATAGAAGAGATTTTTATTGTGTGGTTTCCCTTCAAACAGAAACTCATCTGACACACTAAGTAGCTATGGAACACAGAAGCCCCTACACCACCTTAAGTGACTAACAAAGAGAAGGGAAACAGCTTGACAAATACTGCAGAGTAAGAGGCCAGACATTTCACTACTGGGGAAGAAAAAAAGGCAACAGAGTCCTGTCCTGTCATGCCTTCTTCCCTACGCCACTGCATAACAAACACTTTCTAGAATTTTAATATCTGAGCAAGCACTCAAGGAACTATGCCGTGAAAACCGCTCACAGGACACACACCACCTATGGAGACAGGCCTAGTTCTGCTCCAGGAGCTAGGTTACTGCCGTAACTATAACCACTTCCTTCCCCATCCAGCTCCAGGATACTGTACATTTCAGGACTCTAAGATAAAAATAATTCCGTTCTTGAGTTCTGCAATTCATTTATCAGGATGTGCCAACTAGTCTAAGCTCATTTGAACTTTGCAGTGTTGGTGGGGGGGAAGCGACGGTGTTTTTTAATGTAGTTTAGACTGGCTCTTCCCCTCAAGCAAAAGCATATTTAACATTTCATGTAATTTCCTTTAAGCCAATTAGAATAAAAGGCTTCTAATGCCTTCTAATAAGGCAGAGTATCCATTGGGTACCACTTTGTACTACTTTGAAGTGGGTTTTTAGTTCAAATCTGTTATGTCTAACATTAGAGAACTGTGGACACTACTGTTAGAGTAATTATTAGCTTTATTATCTTGTATTACAGACTCCTTTGAAGAGACTTTGGTGTGATGTATATGGGGTAAAAATTTCATATGGAGAAAAGTGCAATATGTGTGTGTGGTACGTTCTTTAATGTATTTTTTTAAGGAGTTAGAGGGTTTAGTCTCTGCTTTGGGATAAATGCACTAGTTTTGTGAGCTCCAGTTTGGCAAGTTCATCTGTAGTATTTACATGTAACTGATATGCTGGACTCTGTAAAGCAATTACAGTGTATGAATATAAAATAAAGAATATGTGCATTTGGTTTTTAAATACCTAGTGAGCTAAAGCAGCCCCTGCCCCCTTTATGTGTTTAGCAGACTCGCTATATATTATATTGAGGCACCAAGCCATAAGTGACAAAAAAGAAGGCTATTGCAAATGCTGAACTTTCTAGACTGCAGTTTGCTTCCTCTCATTTTGACATACTTGGAGTACTAGGTACCACTGACTTTAGAAGGCAAATATGAACAGACAAAGCATTCTAATAGTTTCAACGAAAGAGCTGCATTTCTTTACGGTCTGCCATGGCATGGAATGTCAAAACACGTCAGGAGCATGACTCCAACACAGGCAAGGTCATCTGTCAGTGGTGTATCACCTTGAGTTTGAAAGGAGAAATTTATTCTCAGAAGTACTACCAATTTTGATATTTTTCCACATTAATCAGTATATACTATCCAACAGGTGACACAAAAGCAGTTCAATGCTGATTGTATAACACTAGACCTAGGAACACCGTGTGAAGGGGATCAGATTTTGGGTACTGCCAGAGGGACCATCATACTTTCCCTAGGAACATAATTCCAGCATGCCATCACTTCATCTCATGCTCTACTGAGAAGTACCAGCCTGCATTTGACCAGAGAAAGTACTTGCAGAGAAAGCTGCTCCTCTGCTGACACCTAAAACTCCTGATACAGTCTTCGGCAATGATCCAAGCAAGAAGGGTGAAGCGCTGTATCTGCCTGCATGCCCTGCTTATCCAGAGACGTCAGGCAGAGATCACAGGATGACTCAAGCTCCACAGAGACAGGGACTGTTAGTCACTCCTTCCTTCCCTAACAGCACCGCAAACAGGCTACATACAGGGCAGGAAAAAAAGAATGCAATCGCACTTTCCCATACAGACAGTCTTTCACTGTTAAGCAGTCAGAGCAAAGCCAGAGAAGGTCACACCTTCAGGGGCTACCTCAACTAACCTTACAAGCTGTCTGGAAGACACTCCCCTCCCATTCCCTCACCCGAGATGCAAAGGCTAAGCCTTCCTTATCCCAGTGGAGACAGGAGAAAGCCCTCCCCCTCACTGGGATAAATTCTGACTTACAGACTAGGTCAGAGCCTTCAAATCCCTTGCAGAGTTGCAGAGCGCAGCATTTCTCTGCTGGGCCTCAGGCCAGCAGCTTTCCTTTTCAGTGTTATCTGGCTGACCGTGCTTGTTTAAGTCCCTGGCAGATGGATCAGCTGCAAGGCTGTCACAGGAACACAATACACACGAGGGAGCAACCGACTATCAGCACAGTTTATGCACGGGGTGAAAGCAAAACGCATACACATCTTTTCTGCTGATCAGGCTTTTACAATCTGAATATAGCCTTAAAACTGTCTGAATTCAGTACATGACATCTCTATGGGCATGAGCTTCAACCTGTTCACCTTCTTTAGAACCAGAGTCCTAAACACATTCCAGATAAGCCTTGGAAAGCTTCATCCCCAAGTCCTTTTGGTATATAGCAAAGCAAATGGGAGGGGCAAGGGGAAGATTGGAGAGAAAGCCCATGAAAGAACTAGTGCATTAGAAAGAGGGAAAGGGTTTGCATCGAGGAGAGGACTGCAGGAGTAGGTATCCCCAGACAGCAAATACTCTCAATGACAGCTCAAAAAGACACAAACCCCCACCCACACATGCTCTGCAAGAACCTGATCTCTCTGCACGTACAGAGCAGGAAGGACTTCTACAGGCCAGAGTGCAGACATGGCCAGAAAAGCTCCAGCAGTGATTCAGCCAACAGCTGGAAGCTGTAGGCTTGCAAGGCTTCAGCCAATGTAGACACTGTCCATCTTAGTACAGGCAGATTTGCATGTCTGGAAAAGCAGACAGCACCAAGGCTGCATGCATTTACCAGGAGCTATACTGGCTTGGGCACTGGAAGGACCCACCTACCCAGCTGCAAAACACAGCTGGCCAATTTCCCAGTACAAGAGCAGGTTTGTCGGCTGAAGAGAAAGTCTCCCCCCTCTGTCCCCAGCTCTCCCTGCTGCGATGCTAACTGAGGATTATCTGAAACATCATAGACAAGCTGCAGAGCTCAGCATAGTCCTCAGATAAATAGCACTGCCCAGTCCTTTGCTGCCCAGAGGAATACTCCACATCACAGCCATGCTTCTTACCAGCTTAAGTTGAGCCCTCCACCTACATACAAAGACTGCACACAACATTCCTGCTGGTTTGCACTTCACTTACACGTCAGGGAATTGCAACACTTGAAGCCAAACTTTAGAGCTCTAACAGGAGTCATCTGTTTTACAGCAAAAGCCAGTGCAGGTCTGCTTGCATGTAAATCCAAGCTAGCTCCTTTCCTATAGCTCCTCCCAAGAGGCAGACGTTCTCCCAGAGCAAAGCATCAGGCCCATAAAGGCAAGCGCTGAAATAAGAAATGCTTCACCACCACCTGCTCTTGACAGGCCCAGTACCTTGCAACACAAACAAAACCAAGTTTATTTCATGCCCACTGCTGAGTATACCCTCATCTAGCCCTGGTGAAGTGGCAAACACAATCAACAAAGCAGAGCCTGAGGCTGAAGAACAGTATCCAAGCCAGGCCAAGCACTGTCTAAGGCCACAAAAGCAAGACTTTGGAGATTTTCTCTCCCGATTGACCTATCCCCTTTTCATTGAGACCACATGCTTTTTAGATTGAGTTCTTCTAATTTGCCCCTTCTTAACTCAACCTCCAGGAGATGAGGATACTATTCCCCTCCCGCTGCCCACTGTCTAGAGAAGCATGACATAAACATGAAGGCTGATGGGAATGGAGAATGAATGGGAACATCCAGGTGTGAAAGCACTGAAAGGAACAAAGTGTGGGAGAAGGGCTTCAAGAATAGAAGGTGTAGGTGGCATCTAGATTAACAGGACATTCAGATCCCAGCACAAGGTGAGTTAATCCTGACAGCTAGCAGAATAAGGGGNGGGGTGTAGAAGAGTGAAGCAGATTGAGAGAGTGATCCCTGTTAGTTGCTAGTTCCTGAAGGGGTCAAAAGGTACATCCAAAACCAGCATGATGCCACCAATCTACCAAGAACACAGGAGACATATTATATTGCATGTTTGGAGGTCAGATGGCAGAAAGCTCATTTTAAATGTGATGAAAAGAAAATTCTCATTGGGTGAATCTCACAGGGAATCAACTGTGAATGAGGTACACAAAACCTCAAAGGAATAAGAATCAGCAAAACAAATGGAGAAGTGAGGCAGATTTAGCTGCTAAAGCAGCAGCCAGCCTAGGGCACATGGAACAACTAATAATCATTATTTTGGCACCACAGAAACAACAGGATGAAGGCAGGCAGGAAAAGGACAAATTGATGAACTGATGTTTAATATTTCACATGGTATCTGGAAAAGGACAAGTGAAACTAGCAGCTTGGAGTACCTTCGACAGAAACAGGTGCCAAGAGATTGGATAAAAAAAAATTGAAGTGTGCAGAAGAAGAGGCAAGACAAAGACAAGTCACCTCCCCGTGCCACCCCAGCAGGCTGTCAGACACTTAGGAGTACATTTTATACCTAAGTGGACAAAACCAGCTCAAAGTAATGAATATTGTCTCATAGCAATTCCTTTTTCAGAGGGATTATAGAGCCTTCCAGTTCTCATGTGAGAAGTGGGAGAATCTGTTACGTATTTGAAATTGACACCCAGAAAACCCATGATCTCCAGGCTAAATGGGAAGGTTCTTTTGTAAACAGAAGAGGGTAAGTCTCCAGCACTTAACACAAATAGCCCTCCTTATAAACAAATGCCACAGGTGAAGCAAAACACAAGAAGGAAACTGGAGCAGGAAGATAAAAATGGGGGGGATGTGGGGATAAAAAAAAACAAACACCACCAAATATTACGAAGGATGAGAAGTTAATCCTGGGAGTTCACAGAGTAAACAGTAGGGGCTGGGAGAGGTGTAAATATTGAGAAACTGAACCTTGGCTGCTTCTAAAGGAGTCAAAAGGCATATCCAAAGCTTATACATCACCACCAATCTAAAAATAACCACAGAGACACAAGTAGGATGCCCTAAGGCACCATTACTGTCCTCAGCATCGTTGCAGGGAATCCCAAACCAACCATGTGTATATATACACATCACAACAACATGCTCACGAGCACGTGGGTATAGGGGGTGTAAGCAATTTGAGTCAGGCTTGTTTGAGAATAAAATCACCTTACCCTCCTATAAGGACTCACACTGTGATCTGCTATATTACCACAACATTATTATCTGCAACTGTTTCTAAACAGATGGGGTGGGGGGGGCCTCTCCCACCAGCCAAATACTGCAGGAGTATGCCACAGGAATCTTTGAGGCCAGGTGGGAGGCAACACAAAGCTACAAAGATGAGAGGAGCAGTTCAGTACATGGCTCACAGTGGCGTGTTTCAAAAACTCTACAAACCCAGGCAGACAGCTCTGCTCTGCTACAGTTACACTCAGCTCACATCAAAGTGGCTTTTTCTAGCCCAAGCTGCTGGAGCTATACTTTTTAATCAAGCTGAGATGGAAGCACACAACTGTAGCATGGCATGACAGTACCAGAATGTCCAAGCCCAACCTGCTGCTAATGAAAAAAAATGGAATTATGTTGGGACACACACTGATTTCTCTTTGCTCCTCTACAAGGACTGATAACAATAAAAGGCTATTCAGGGAAAGGAGATTCATACCCTAGACCTTATCTTTCCAGTTTATTTCTAAAGTTCCGTCTGCTTTTCCAGGGCTTTCCCAGCAGGGATTCAACACAATATCCCAGGTGAGAAGGCTCCATTTTCCATAGAGCTATCACTCAGTGTTAGGAAAGAGTTCAAATATGGTAGTTTGAGAAGCAATCTCTTGGTTCAAAAAAGTACTTAAACATGGCAATTTTCTGCAAGGAAAATGCCATAATACAGTTTTATGTAACAGTCCCTGCTGAACTGACTTATCAGCAAATAAAGTCTACAGTGTTATGATAAGAATCCATGTGGTGTTAGTTTGCAGAACAGGAGCAAAATGAGTTGCCCACTGAAAGCTAATAGGAGTTTTGTTCCCAAAATACTCACAAATGGACATTTACTTAGCCGAGAATTATATGCCAAGTTCTGGAAAGGTTAGGCACATTCAGGGAGTTCAGAAGCTCTCTGCCGCTTGTCTCCTGCAGGCTGCTATAGTGGAGAGAAGCTGAGAGCGTGCAGCTGCTGACGTCAATAGGGTAAATAATACCATGTACTGAAGTCACCTGGGTATGCATTACCCTTTCCACAGAGCCTGCTGAGCACACTGTGCTGCAAAGCAGCCCAGGAGTCTGCTGGCATGGAAAATGCTACATCAGATCAAGTAAATATTCTCCAGGACCACCACCCTCCAACAAAAAAACGAAACAAAAAAAAACAACCAACCAACAAACAAACAAAAAACACCAAAAAAAAATCTGCTATCTTAGGGTTATCTTTTTCTTTGAAAGCACAGTATAAAGCATCATTGCTCAGTTCATGTACCAAGAGCCAGGTACTGTGTTACACAGATGCCAAATAACAAACCCCTTAGAAGAGGCAACCTCTCCCAGTTCCAGGTCAGGCTGTTCTGTTTGTAATTAGCTGCTTGCAACTTAGTCACTTGGTGAGGCCACTTCGCTGCTGGTTGATGGCTCTACAAGACCTGTGGTCCTCTGCTTTAAGAAGCCAGTCCACCAAGTCTGGTGTGCATGAGGGACTCACAGCAACCAAACTGAACTGCACAGCAGTGCTGGCCAGTGAACACTGGCAGGGTCTTAGACCACAGCACCCAGAAGATGGTAGGTACAGTAACAGCAGATCCTGCAGGCAAGTAACTCTTTAAATACCTATAGAGGCAGAATGCCTCCCCACCTCCACTCAGAAAGCAAGCACCAAAGCTGGAAAGTGAGTGGACAGGATCTCCCAGACCGCAGCCCAGCACCCTAGTCACTAGGCCACACTGTTTCTCCAGCAAGCTAGCTCTGCTCCCATGAGTACACAGAAAAGGAGATAAAACCAGCAGTTGTGCCCGTCAGAGTTCAGGCACACATGCCCACCCCAGGTTCCCAGCTTTACAGACTGTAAGCTCTGAGGGCATCGGTTTGCCTGGGGTGAAGAGGGGAACACCAACTGGTACCACCATGCAGAAAGTCTGGCTTTAACCTCCTTCCCTGAATATACTTGCTAAGAGCAAAAGCAGGAGGACATTATTATTAATGTAGCAAATTAGTGGTTGAGTCCTGTTAGCACTGCTCACGTCACTGCAGCTGCATCAAAGGCTGTTAGAGAGACGTATAAATTATTCACACTAATCAGGGCGCTGACAGCAAGATCTGGGGGCACAGCCAGGGCAGCGGCTGCGGATTCCTGCTTGCAGTACCTTGTCATGACTGGAAGCCAGCTGCTCTGCTTTCTTGACAAGCGTTTCCTTGGAGCGGTTGCCATGTCAACACATCTGTCTAGGCCATCCTACTTGTCAAAAGTTTAAGGTAATTTAGTGCAGGAAGCCAAGGAAGGTTCTGAAGTGCTTTAACCCTTTTGCATGCACTGAGCAAGCTATTCCCCAGGAAGACGGCTGGAACAGTGGCAAGCCAGGGAAAATTTAGAAATCTGCCGATGGAAATAGAAACAGCTGCCAGCGTCCCCTGACGAGGGGTCCATCAACTCCTCCGGATGCAGTAAGATAAAAAAAAAAGCCACCAAACCACACACCAAACAAAAACCAGACACCTCCAAAACCACCACAAAAAAACCCAACAACAAAAGCACCCACACACAAACCCCCCAAAAAACCAACAAAAAACCCAACAGCTCTATACCAGGAGTCCTGATCTAGCAGCAATTGCTTAGAGTCCGTGTCACAAACCAGATACCCTGAATGGTTCCTCCTTAGCATAAGCGGCAGGCTTACACAGAGGCACACTTTGCACATCCTACTCTAGACCTCAGAAAAATATACCCACAGCTAGCACGCTTGCACACCACAGCTAACAGCTACAATACACGTCAACTTGGGATTCTCTTTGCCCAGGGAAGTTGTGGCTGCCCCATCCCTGGAGGGGTTCAAGGCCAGGCTGGATGGGGCTTGGAGCAACCTGTGAGAAGTGTCCCTGCCCAGGACAGGGGGGTTGGAACTTGATAATCTTTGAGGTCCCTTCCAACTCTAACCATTCTATGATTCCCCATTTCTAGTCACAAGGTAAATCACCCTTCTCCAACAGATAGAAGCAGATCACTGAGGGTCTCTGTGAGCACCCCCAAGCACATACTCACATGGAACCCTGCTCCAGATTGCGCTACCCTGAAGGAGCAGGTGCACCTGGCACTGAAGTGTTGAGGCTCCTACCAGGCTGAACAGGACAGGAGTAGTTAATCCTGTGCATTTAAAGCATTGTCTGAAAAGTCAAAACACACTATTTCTCTAAGCCTCTAACTAGAGCGACAGCAAGCACAACCCAACCAAGGTATCATGAAGCCAGTAGGCCATTCTTCCCCTTACTACCTCAGATTACCACATATCCCTCTGATGTTAAACTGCAGTTAAATAAGCAAGACCCTGGGGTCCTCCTAGAACCACATGGCTTTAACTTTTAGCCTTTCTAGATTAACCTAGACCCTTCTAGTTCCAAAGACAGTCTTGTGGCCCCAAGCACTTCACCTTGTTTTATTAATGTTTATTTGAAGTAAGCATGTTTGAAGAGAGGCCAGAGCTCTGATTCAGTACTGACAGTCTAAAAAGATTAGATGTTTCTTAGTTCTCCAGAATGATTTAGCCTAAATGTTGAAGAATGACAATTAACGGGTGCACTTAATACTCCATAGAGCAAGATGGACATGGAAAGCAAACACTTCGAGTGCCAATCCCTTCATTTCAACAGAAGCAGGTATTTTGGGGACGGCTCTCCAAAATAGCCATCAGGAAAGCTCACACAACCTGCTTCAAAGAGACTACAAAGACAGTCTGCTCACTGAGCAATAGCTTCCTGAACTCCAAGAAGCCCTAATAACTCCTTTCTGACCTGCTCAGATGACATGATTTGATCAAGATAAACACAAACACAGCAACAGCAAAAAAAAACAGAGAGGTTCAATAAGCAGCTCATACATATATTGCCCCTGACTCAGAACTGGAGGCTGAGTAAAAAGTACAAAGTGCAAGAAATACCCATGCATTTTTGTTTTATTTTGAACATGTTGCCTAGAACCCTGACATGACACATCCAGATTTTCATCTTTCCCCTGGGGTATTTGTGCCAGAATACCAGTCTTTAAAAGGGCTGATTTTTATAATCAACAGTTCTTAGAAGTCACAATGGCACTTTCTTTTTTTTCTTTTTTTTTTCCTACAAAAGAATTAATTGTAAACAGCCTAAAAATAAGCTTGGAAAAACTCAGAGGGGAAAGCAACGTCAGGTTCTGGCAACTTTCTTACAGCACTCTTTGTATTGCGTGGCCTCCATTGTTCCTAGCTAGGTCACTGGGGGATGAGGGAAACCTACTTTACAGGCCAAGAGACCTCCTGTAGTCACAGAGTAGTTCTGAGACATTCAGTTATAAAGGAAGAAAGGGAAACAGCTACACATTTCACCTGGGAACCAACAGGACTTACATGTAGTGGCTACTTTTCCACAGCAACTCTAACAAACAAGGGCATTCTGTCTTCCATGAACAGAGAGCAGTGGTTACTACTATCTAATAGTAGGTTTCCAGGAAGCACCTCCTAGGAGAGGCTAGAAGCCGCTCTGCGGTCTATACAGTGCCCAACAAAGGCACATTACAAAATGCTACAGGTACAAGATACAGAAATACAGCCCCACAGGTTGTGGTGATAGGGAGCCACTAGTGGTGGGAAGCCACTGTCCAGGCCAAGCACAGCTACATCTCACACAGCGTATGCTCTACGTATACCCAGAATAAACAATGCTCCCAAGCAGCCAGAGGTGCAGCTCCTACTGTCCTGAAAACCCTGTCAGACAGTGACCTGCCTTTGAAGCCCTCCACCACACTTCAGCTGCCCTGTCTGCCCAGAGCAGTCTGCCTCCTCCCAACACACCTCCACCCCACAATCAAATCCCCCTCATTCCCCAGGTCTTACCTCCATGCTTCCAGCTATCAGCAAATCTACCCGGGCACCATGTTGCTCTGCCTGTATTCAACTCCACCACAAAGAAACTTTTTGAGAGCCCTCAGTGCTACCCAGGTGGTGGCAATTAGAGAGCTTGTTAGCAGCAGCTAGGCAGGCACAGATGCTCCAGAAGCAGAGAAGGTTGATTGCTGTGCTGCCCACCTGCCAGAGGTGCAGGGTGCCACATTTTGGAGTCTGTGCGTAGTTTGGCTGCTGCACACCTGAAACAATTTACATGTCCTACTGGTGTTCTTGGTGCAAAAGTCACTGGGGCAAGGCTGACACCATCCAAAAGTCAGTTTTAGCAATCACAAAGGAGTGCTCTAGGAAGAGACAACATAACACACATGGAAAGAAGAAACACTACTTTCTTAGTACCAAATGCCCTTATCTGTTACAGTATCCTTCAGAGTATGATGCTGGAACCTAGGGCTTGGTTCACAAAATAGAAAAAAGACAGGATGTTGCCCTCACAGACACTTTTCCTATGAAAAGGCCTTCCTATAACCAGCAAGAACCCCAGGATGCTGGGTTCCACCTAACAGCCCTCTATAAATACAGTGTTTTTTTCCAGAGTGAAGACAGCATATGAGGGGTTAATGGGCTAGCACATCACTTCAGGCTGTATCTAAACGGAAAGAAACATGCCAAAACATTTCTTAAGAGGACAGACAGCTGATGGCCAGTAGTGTCTGATCTCCTGCTGCCAACAGGCAGTGCAAGCACCCAGGGTGTTTGGTGCCAGGATCAGCTGCTGCATTCTGTTTCCAGTAGTGCCCTTCTCCCTGTTTCTGAAGTAGGTCTAAGCCACAAGGCAGGCAAGGACAAAAGAGTTGCTGGAAGGAATTTGTTCTGTCAGAGGGGATTTTGGGGACAGTACTACCAAGTCTGCAGTCTCAAAGGACAGAAATTCTCTGTAAAGTAAAAAAACAGTTCTTTAAACAGAAAGTAACACTCCCTATTTTATACCAAAAGAAAATATCCAAAACCTCAAGTTTCAAGGTGGTTTTAAAAATACAACTGGGAAAAATTCTGACTTTTCCAACCAGATTATGAGGATAAGGTATTCCCATCTGTCTATTACCTCACCTTTGCTGTCTTGTTTCACTTCTGAAGACACTGGGTTTCATTTAGGACCAGGTCTGACATGTTACTCAGAGCACATACCACCTACTTCCATGACTGTGTCCTAGATGCTATGAATAGAAAGGCTCTAAGACAACCTTCTGTGTCAACACTGCACTGTTATGGGGTCATCCTGCCTTTCTGTTTGGGAAGACACCTTACATGAAAGCCAGCAAGCTAACTAGACTCCAGCCACTGAGATCTGTGGTGGTATGGACAGGGTTTTACTCCCTAGACACTGCTGTAATTAAACAGAGCTGCTCCCTCTCCAAGAACATCATTCAAGTCCTACAGAATTATGTAGCAACCTTTGTCATCTATAATTAAACACTAATAAATATTACAATAGAGTTTTTAATTATAGCATCTATACATACTTAAATCCACCATTATTTATATCTACTCATAATTGCTCATTAATCACATAGCATGTCAACCTAGAATCACTTGAAAAATTCCACTTAACTTTGCAAATTATCATCAGTCAAAGGAATGTAACCATCCAAAAGTCTGCCTTCAAGAAAAATGTGCCGCAGCATTTCTTTACTTATGGACTAGATGATCTTCAGAAGTTCCTTCCAACCCCATATCATCCTGAGATTCTGTTCTGTGATTCCCTCACACTATACACCCGTAATAGCTGGACAGTATGTTTCCCTCCAACCAAACCAATCTGCCCCATGTTGCCAGGGAAGCTGGAAGGAAGCAGGCATGGGAGGCTGATTTTCCAGCTTGTGAAAGTGTATACCAGTGCTGTGGTATACAAGCTCTCTGGAACAAAGCAGTCAAAGCAATAGAAGTTGTGCAAGAGGAGAACTGTGTACTCCACAGCTGCACGAACAATGCCTTCTGCACTTTGCCCCACAGCGGCTGCAAATAGTCCTCATTGGGTACCTCCAGGCAGATGAGAGGTGATGGTATGGACTTAGACTTACAACCAATATCATAGGAGAAAAGTTGTATCTTAAACTCTAGGCCTGAGTGAGTTTAGTGCCTTTATTCACAAGCCAGAGGCTTGCATCTAAGCCACCAACACCAAAAAACCTGTCCAGGGCAGGCTCTTCCTTTCTCACTAAAACTCTCTTCAGTCTTTTCTACCTGGATTTTTAAACAAAGATAAACTAGTGGAAAACCTTCAAACCAATGTGGAGCTCTCTTGCACACAAGAGCTTTAAATCACTATAAAGCTAACTACCCCAGTAGCTATAAATCCCAGGAGAGACAAGCACTTGGAAACAGGCTGACTCAGTGAGGAGTTGCAAAGCATGAGGGACCAGTGGGGGGTGTTTTTTTTGGCTTCAGCTCCGAGGGCATAAAGATAGATTTCACTTGGCTAAGTTGCAGAACGCAATTAAGGAACATGCTGCCTTGCCCTGCCAGTGGAGGAGAAAGGTTTCTTACTGGAGCCAAAGAACTTTGACAAAGTAATAATTTGCACAGTGAAGATCTTCAACCTTCTTGTTAGTGAACCAGAAAGTCAACAACAGAAAGTGCACTGAAAAGTAGGGCAGCAAATCTAATTCCTCTCTTAAAAAATGATTGGATTGGAGATTATCGGAAATTGCAGTCATAAGGAAATTAAGTGTCACAATAATTGAAAATAAAGAGAGAGGACTCCTAGACCAAGGACTTGCAGTGACAAACTCCAGCTGATGTTACACGCAAGCTATACCCAAATAGTGCACACACAAAAAATCCATTAAGACAGGGCTTTGGCCAAGGTTGTCTATCAGGACTCTCGAAAAAGCTATTGCTAGAGAGCATCCCTGTTAGCATTACAGTGCAAGTAAGTAATGCAAGTATAGACTGTCATCACCAGAGCACAACTTGGCATGGTTGTAATACACCTAACTCTTGTCTTGGCTGAACTGAACTCAGCAAAAAGCCACAGGGAAAAGCCACCTGCACTCCAGCATCACTGTACTGAAGAAGAGACAGGGTTTTCCTGATGACCCTGACAGCCCTGATGAGGCTGACCCCTCATTCTCACCAGTGTGATAACGTCTCACTTCTTATTATGTGTTCAGTCATTGTTTCAGGGTGCTGCTTGAGAGGTGCTGGGGAGTACTAGGGCTGCAGCCCCAGGATACAGTAATACAGCACAAAATGGCAGACAGGAAACAGGGGAGGTGGGAGTTGCCCAAAACAGACCTGGGCTGCCTTTATCCTGATAACAGAGGGTACAAATGAACTCCACTGAAGTCAACAGGCCTTTTCTCTTGGATTTTAGTGGAAATAAGATTTCACCTTGCGACTGAATAAATGATCCTGTGGCTTTCTCTTCCCAAACTCCAGCCTTTCTTGAAGCAGATGGGCTGAAACATATTCCATACTCAGAACAGAAAAATGAAAACATGACCTGGCAATCATTGGAAAGCTCCCACAACCTTGTCTTTTATGAACGCCTACATGTCATTGCTACACAAACAAGAGCTGCCAGTGTGGGAGATTTTGGGGCAATATTCCAGCAAGACAAGAGAAACAAATACCAAAACAAGAGAGCAACAGCATTTTAACAGCTTGCCTGGAAGAGTAAATATTGACTAGTTAACTGGAAAAAGCCAGCTCATCCTCCTTTTTGGTGAGGGCAGTTCTGACACAGAGGAGGAGCCCTCACAAGTTAGTGAGCGCACTGTGCTTACAAAACACTACAAGGGAGCTTCTTAGAAAATATTTCAGGAAGGTGGTACTGGACAGCTGATTTGCACAACGGTTCTGTTCATTGATAAAGGAATACCAGAGCCTGTCTGCAGCCTCTAGAGAGTAAGATAAAAAGACACAAGGAGTTCACGTGACTTCACGGATAAGCAGGGCTGGGTTCTCTGCACACCTGCCTGTCCCAGGCGAGGAGAATGGCCATGGAGTTAGAACACATTGCCAGAAAGAGCAAGTGTTCCAGCAGAGAAGGAAACTAAACCCTGCTCCTCTTGGGGAAATGTTGGACAGTGCTTTGCCCTCTTTGTCAAGGTCTCCTTTCAAAAGATCGAGCGACTCAGCTTTTGTCTACATCAGCTTTCCTCAGCAGTATTTGCTGTCCAAGCACCATTTTAGTCAGCTAATGGAGAACTGGTCAAAGCTATTCAGGGTATGAAGGCCAAGCACAAAACCGCATCAACAGTTTTCAGCACCCCGCTGTTAGGTATAAAGTCTCCAGAAATGCATCTCACCAGTAAAACACACTAAAATTCACAGTCCATCTCATGCACAATCCTTCACTAGTGTTAACTGGAGTGCTCTCCATAGCGACTGCCAGACAGCCAAAGTGAAAAGAAGGCTTTTGGGGAGTTGTTACACAGCTCTACAGTCATCTGACTCTCACAGACATCACAGCCGCTCTCACAATGAAAGCTCAGACACACACGCACTGCTATTCCTGTAAATCATTAATGCAGCAGGCATGTTAGACCGTAACTGACATTTAAGAGGCAGTCCCATTAGCCCTGAGTCTGTTGGTAAGCACTCTGTAATCTTTTCTTTCCCTGTACTGAGAACATACCTCCTTGCCTGAATACCATGGAATATATGCTGTGGCCAAAATTCCAGGGAGTTNAAAAAAAAAAAAAAAGGAGTAAGTCCTAGAGTTAGCAGTTCTGCCCTGTTCTCCACATTCTCACAAAATGTAGAAATCAGACCCCCCATTTCTTAAGTTACTACTATTCCCTCTTACCTGTCTGTGGCCAAAAATTGGATGAGGATGGAATCTATTCCTTCACAATGACTCCCATCTCCAGGCCTGTTATTGCTGGGAACGACAAGTACAGTCTTGGATTCTGCACATGAAGACAACTATTTATTTTGGATTCCCAGAAAGATAATATGTTTGTTAGCAAATTCTGCAAGATAGAGGACAGTGAGCCTAATTGAAAGGAAGTAATTAATCATTAGTTTTCCTTACAGACATGAATTAGCTGTCAATAAATGTCAAGTCTCTAGGGAAAATGAGATCCAGAAATACTACCAATTAGGCAGGAAAGTTTTCTGGGTTCCTTTAAGAATGGGAGGGGACTTGTTTTGCCAGAAGGCCCTGGTTCAGCTTCTCACTGCTTGTGCACAGTAGCAAAGGGACCATCAGCAATCCCATAGCAAGGGAGAAGGGAAAAAGCATGGTGGGGTGGTATTAAATTTCCTCACCCCCTGCCTGTTCAGCACCTCCATCTCCCACCCTGCCTGACTGTACTATCAATAGTGTGTAGCTTTAAGTGTCTGTAGAAATCTGGAAAGCACACCACACACACCACAGGCACTGCGGGAGGCTCTCCCCTCACTGGGCAGGAGTCCAACTTGCACAGGAATTCAACATGTGCACACACATACGCTCAAAACTTTTCCACTGACTGCAGGATTCCAGGCAGGGCACTCTGCTCTCACATAGTCTAGGACCCAGGATTTGAAGGTGAGAAGTCTTCAGCCTCTAGCCTCATGCACACTAGGTGCAGGCTGGTTCAGATTGCCCCATGCAACAGGCAGCACAGTGATTACTTACCTTGACCGACTAAGGTCAGAGATGCATTCCTGGGCATCTGCATTCCTGGTCCTGCAATGGACCAGGAGACATGACTGACCGTTAGGTGGGATGCTCAGACACACACGTGGCGGCTGTAGTACAACCTGAGGGCATCACAGACAGGACCATCACAAGGACTTTATAGAAGCTACTGAAATGATGAGAAACAATGTATTCTGGAAAGCTGAAGCACTGACCATAGTGCAGGAAACTAGCCCGGGGTGTTCCCCCCCTCCAGCTATAAGCACTTCTGCACCCCCCATGGAGGCATCGTGCATCCTTTTCTCTCAGGTCTGGCTGCCACAAAGCCACCTGAACCAACTAAACTAAAACTCCACTGCAATCAGAGCAACAAGTGATATGTAATTGTGGAGAGGAAGAACAACACTCAGCATCATCTCCTCCTTCATCCCCACTGAAGCAGAGAGGAGGGTGCCATGACCTGCTGCCCACCTGTGTAGGAAGAGCACAGACCTTGTCTTCACAGAGCTGCTGGCTGTGCCCCTCCAGGAGCATCTTGCACCCTCCTGTGATGTCTGCTCTGGCCAGACCACAAAGGTGCTGGAGGCCAGGAGCAGGCCACCAGAACACAGGAGCAGGGAGCTCTATAATAATTTGCTCCTCTGGAGAGAAGACACCCAGGCATCAGCCACCGACGTCCACTCCCCCTCTCAGTGGCATCCCAGTAAGGTCTGCCTTGCCACACAACTGCAAGGCTGCAGTCCTGAAAGTCAAGGTCTTACCTGTGGCAAAAAACCCCAATTCCCCACCCCATCCCCGAGACTTTCTGCCCAGCTGGCAGCCCTGAGGACCCCGCCTCTCCTCACTTCTCCTGGAGCGTGATGCCCTCTCCTGGGGGCCCGAGGAAGCGTTGGAGAAGCGTTTCCCAGCCGGAGTGTGGTGAATCTCAGCAAGGTTCCCACCAGGGACGCAGTGCCTTGGGGC
Source organism: Thinocorus orbignyianus (assembly GCA_013400375.1). NCBI lineage: Eukaryota > Metazoa > Chordata > Aves > Ciconiiformes > Thinocoridae > Thinocorus > Thinocorus orbignyianus. The sequence goes on along the minus strand of VXBW01001033.1, from coordinate 43,933 downwards.
TGGAAGAGGGGAATAAGGGTTTAAAACAGATTCTCAGACGTGAGCTCTGATCACACTTACTTGAATGAGTTTCTGTCGGCTACGGCCTCCAACGGCAGAGCAACTTAAAGGAACTGGGGAAGAATAAAGCTCTCCATTTGCAAACTGCTTTCCCCATCTCCAGCTGCCACCACCGACCACCAGCCTGCAGAGAATGTTATATAGGAAGCAAGAAAAACTGAAGGATCACAAAAATGCTTGGAAGCTGAGAGGAGACGAACATGTTGTCTATAGGGCAGGTCCTCCAAAATCAGAGGATGCCAAAAATAATTTCTTCACACAAGCACACCTCTGCTTCCACATGGTTCCGCCTCCTGTCCTCTCACGTCTCCCCTAAAGTCTATATTCCTTACACCAGCCTTGCTGTGTATACCTGGCTGAAAAACCGCAAATACCTCTTCCTAACGCTACACACTACACACATCCTCCTTTTGCTCTTTCACCTCTGCCACTCCTTTTGCTCTCCCACTCCCTGGAATTCACCACCAAGCCTGAGGCATAGATTTATAGCCCTGCATCACCCTCCTTCTTCATAGAAGCCATTAGTTTCTGCTTGTTACTGAGCCCAACTGGCTTAGACCAGAGAGCTCTTCTCTGTAAAATTTCCCTCAAAATCTCCCTGGTGTCACTTGCTGAGCAATCCAGGCATCCTGTCTCCTTAAAGACACTACCTATCGCCCTCTGTATCTATGTGTCAAAGAGGAAGAACAAATCAAAGGAGCCTGCAAGTTCTCTGAACATTTCTCTGATGAAGAGGTAGCTGCAGGCAAAGAAGGTATGTGGAAAGGGGGGGCCCAGCAAAGAGATGCACAGGTGGCCAACTGGAGACATGCAATATTGTCTCCTCCCTCTCAGCTCCTCACTGCACTAGGGATGCAGCACCAGACACCGGCTCCAGCTGTTTGCAAAGCCAGGCACAGGGTGTGGGGAGCCTGGTAACATGAAAAGCACTGCGTTTTCACTGCAGTCTCCTGCCTGACCTGGTAGACAGACCTGTTTTGCCAGGCTCAGCCACAAGAAACAGAGGTAAGGAAGGGCTGCAAGGCAGTCACCTAGAGAAAGAATGAGAAATGTTTTTGAGATTTTAGCTCCCACACCCTTAACAGCAACATCTACTGGAGAGGAGCTGGCTGTTTCTTTAGTCCTTTAAAAAATACCTCCTTTATCACTTCTCCAAGCCTACAGCATGTCCTGGCTATTCTGTGCCTGCTCCAGTTTATACAGAGAACGACACAGTGCAGTCTGTGGGGCTTTTATGTACAGCAGAGCATTACCTAACAAGTGAAGGTAAGACGAGGAGCCTTGGGTTCTGACAGAAGCTGAACCCAATTCTCTAGAGCAAATACCGAGTGCACAAAATATAAAGTCAGCTTTTCAAGGGAAGATAAAGCACCCTACAGCCAGAAGTACTCATGCCAAACAACTGAAAGAGGCAGAAAGCAGCAGCACAGGCAGGTGGGAGCATCAGGGGAATCTGTGCTGACTAGATTTGGCATGGGGAGAATACTGCTGATGGGAAAGAATTGGGTGGGAAAGCTAACAGCCTTAAATGAGACAGCAGTCCTGCTAGGCCAGATGTATTCACATGTTACAAGACAGCCTGTGCAGTCCACAGGCTTTCTGCAAAGCTTTTTGAACTCAGCATTTCCACTGACTTTGGCAAGCCTTAGATCTGGCCCTCATCAAACATGGCAGAGAAAGGAAGTGCTGTCATCCCTGCTTCATGAGGTGTTGGAGCTTTCTCACAGTCATGCACATGTTGTTGGAGCTGAGTAGGGAACTGGACCCAGTACTTGTGCTTGTGCTTGTACTTGTAGCTACCAAAGCAGCTGCATCACGTACCTACACACGGCTGTGACTGTGGCAAGTGCTCTGCTCAGTTGCTTATTACTTTTGTTTTCCCATCCCCCTCCAAAACAGCTGACATTTGCCACCCTGCTGACATTGGAGTGGATGTCTTATTAGCACAGCTAGAACTTGGGAGGCTGGAAGAGTGAGGAGGATGAGCTCAGGTGGGAAGAAGCAACAACAGCAGGAGCAGGCAAATTCTGTAGAAGCAGGGATCCTTTTTTCTTGCCAGCTTTCTTAGTGAAGAGCCAGAACAAAAATAATGGATATTTATAAGCAAACCTGTCTCTAAGGCAGCAGTTTCCAAAGTCTAATAATAGGGTTTGGACTTGTTTATTGCATGATTCAGACAGCATTGCATAAAGCTGCTGGAAAGCTCCTGCCTGTCCCTAGAGCACATTCCTGGGATGTTGTGAAGTAGAGCAGGGCCCGGGTCTAGCTGCAGTGTGTTCAAGCCAGCAGGGTACCAGCAGGTTCTCTATCTTCAGAGGTGCAGTCAGAACCAGTACAGATGCTGGAGCAAACCAGGCTGTGCAAAAGCTTCCTCCCAGGAAACGCCAACCACCCATTCCCCATCTTGAAACAGCAAGGCAAGAAGCCAAGGAGCCTGACAATTACACCTCTTGCTTTGACCCTTGGTTTCCCACAGCTGCAGCAGCACTGAACAAAGCCCTGGTACCCATGGTACAATGGACTATGAGATGCAGGCAAGGACTGCAACCGCTTCAAAGATTTTGCAACAGTGGAGAGAATGTCAGGGATGTGGAAAGCTACCTGTCCCCAAAATCAAGGCAAAAACCCAAGTCTGCAGATTGCCACTACTATGCCTTGATCACTGGGCTGATCTCAAACCAGACTGGGTAGTATGGGCAACTGCTTATGAGTTCACCACAAAACCCACATCCAGTGGCACTCTTGTTTCTTGCTGACTCACATACAATGTATTGAAAGTTCAGGTTCCCCAGCCAAGTAGGAGGGGAAGATTAAAAACAGGAAAGGTCAAAACAGCCTCCTCTCTGTACCAGGCAGAAAACAGGGCTGGGCTTTGCAGCACAGTGGAGCACCTGGACAGCATGTTCTGAGGCAGAATAATCACAGTGATCAGCTCTCCACCCTGGTCTTCACTAGGCTGATGGTCTTTCCAACCACCCCATTTCAACACAGGATAGAGGAAACTTCCAGAGAATGCCTCTTTGCTCACTCCAGGCAGGACAAGTGCTAAAACAATGTCAAACAGACTATTAGAAACCAGAGAAGGCCAGAGCAGCCTTTTCTGTGCTGGGTGGAACACAGAGAAGCACGTTGCCCTTTTTAGAAAAAGTTGTTTGAAGCCTGTTTAGTCAATCATGTTTAAACACTTACCGAATAATTCACTTCCCAAGCAGGATTCGTGGAGTTACAGGACAAGTGAGGGGCAGTATTTCCTGGGAACCCAGGCTCCTGGCTCACTATTCTAGTCTCTAGGCAGGCATCCCGTCACATGCACTTGTTTGGAGACCAGGAAGTTTCTGTCTATTCATCCAGCCTCAAACCTTTTCACTGATCCCAAAGCAAAATGCACCTCTGTCCAGTCCTGGTTGCAGTTCTCCAGTCTCACACGGCAGTTACCCTCTGGATGAAGAACTGGGCAGGAAGGCAGCAGTGGGCTGTATTGATCAAGAGTCCTGCTGGGCCATGATGCTCTCTCGCCCTGCACATCCACCCTATTTGCAGCTTAGCAGACACAGCTGGGCATATGGGGCCTCATTAGTACCTTTCCATGCAAGCAGATAAAGACATGTGCACTTATTCACAGGGAAATGCGCTGAATCTCAGCAGGGCTGGGATGATGCTCAGGTTCTGACAGATGCTGAAGGAGAAAGAAACTCACAGCTTTTTCCTCCAGCAGTGCCTGGAGAACTAGGAACTTAAAACCACAGAATTTCATTACCAGGGCCTCTCTCCACTGCTACTTTGAGCACTTCTTACAGCAACAAAATACACACACAACCTACTAACCTGATACCTTTTTTTGGACATCATGTGGACTCAAATATTAAGATAACCCCTGCTTCTGAGGTTAATACAAGTGGCAATGAAACATCTGTTATCACGAAGGCCACAACTAATAACTGTCTAAGCGTTAAGCTCACTAGAGAAAAGGCAGGAGAATAGAGGAGAGGAAGTAGTAGTTGGTATTTGACACTGTCCCAGGTACCAAACTTTGGTCTGGTCCCTTCAGTATGACACACAGGTGCACAGTCTGCTTTGGAAACAGGGTCCCACCACCACACTTTACAGAAATTTCCTGGATGTTGGCAATGTAACATGGCTACTGAGAGCCGTTCCCCATTCCTATGGAGAAAGGCGTTGTCAAACAGCAGCTGCACTCTGATAATGACAGCCCAGCTGCCAACAAGCCATAAATCTGTCCTAGAACAACCAGCTCCCATGCAGATCTGTTAGTCACACCTGAAAGCTGGTCTGTGGCATTCCCACCCTACATACAGCCCTCAACATTTTATTCACTCTTATTCATGTCCAAGGTATCTCACACATCTCAACTCCTTTGCCTCTACTGCTTCACACTTGCTCTAAGTTTCTGACTTCTACGAGAGTACATTATTTCAAACGATTCTCCTACAAAAAGAAGGCAAAAATCTTTGAACAGGAAAAAACCCTGAGGTAAGGAAAGCTGAAGCATCAGCTCTGTGGAGATAGTGTCCTTTTTGTTTTCCTTTCAAAAGAGAGCAAATTTGCATTGAACATCCTTGGAAACATGTTCAAGTCCAGGAGAGCCCTCCTCTGACATGACCCCAAGCCCAGCCCGGTCAGAGCCCTAGGTGGAGATGACCAACTTATACATATGCCTGCCTTTGGAGCAGGCTACAGCTGAACCCTAGGAACAGGCAGAAAAAGCAGCAGCAAAACCAAAACGGACCTTAAATCTTGCTGCAGCAGACAAGCAGGAAAAAATAGTTCTGTGGAAATCGTGACTTTCCTCAGACTATTTCTGCAAGTGTCAATCTGATTCATTGCTGGTGCTTCCTCAGGGACTCTTCACCTCAGTACTCTGTTGCAAGGACTGAAGGAGTTCAGATAAGATGAAATTTATTGGGGCCCAGTATTTCACAGCAGCTCTTGTCCAACCTGCAGTGCTCTCACCGTCACTTTAAAGGTGAAGTACTGCCAGCAAAGAGGATAGGAATACTGTAACCCCTGTATATTCTCTGACCAACTGCAAGTATCTTGCACCATCTCTCAGCTTCGTGCAAGACACCTGATATAGCCACAGTCATGACAAGGTTGTGCCCATCTGTGGTTCTGTGAGAAGACTACCTTCTGTCAGTGTGTCAGGTCAGACATTACCAGCACTGTAGAAAGCCATCTGAGTTCTCTTCCAGAACTACCCAGAATAACATGAAAGGCTCCTTCTCCAAAGACAGGAGCAGATAAAGGTGGATTGCCTACATATTCCTGATGTGCTACCCAGCAGGTCTGGTCACAACACCCCTCTCTGCCTGAGGCAACTCTAGGCAGGGAATCCAGCTGGGGCAGATCAGCAATTTGTGGTTTGACCTTTTACACACAAGCTCACAAACCACAAGACTTTATTTATTTTTTAATAAGGATCATAAATTAGCTGTCCCAAACCTGCCTCCTCACAATGAGATCATACATTTGCTCTAATTAGGGTCAAAGCAATAAGAAAATAAAAAGAAAAAAAAATCAGAAGCCCCTCCCTCAAGCTTGCTAACAAAGCCAGAAAAGCAAGCTACAATGCCATTTAAAATGTTTTGGTTTGGATGCAGCTCCACCTTTTGGCACAACTGTCTTTGCATCCACATCTGCATTCAAAAAGCAAGATCCTAATTACTGCCAAGGTATCAGTCTCCCAACACCACCCCAAAACAGGAATCAAACTGGAGAGGAAGGTGGAGCACCCACAGTCATTTAAAACAGACACTTACTGTACTGTCTTTTCACATGAAGCATGAGGTTACAGGGTATGACAACATGGAACAGTCACAAACAGCACCAGAGAGAGGTGCAATTGGTTCTTTAACTGTATTTGTTTCTTTATTTGATTTAAGGTCAGGGATTAGCAAGGGAAGAGGAAACAAGCAGGGCAGGAATTTTGGTTTTGATTTACTGGCACTGTAGAGCCCTGTTCAACACATATAAACTTTTATGTGGGGTAGAGCTAGCTGGAGGGAAGTGGGAGAATACTATGAACACAGACACTACAACACTCATCTGTAACATGAGTCTGACCTTCCAGAGCAACTCACCCAAGACACCAGTTACTTGGCTGAAAACCTCGAAGCTCCACACTTGACTCTTATGAAGGATGATATTTGCACAAAGTGAAATCGATCTCTCTGAAGAGAGCCAAGACTTCGATACCACAGATGGTTCCCTAAGCCTTCAAAGTTTGAGTACAGAGTCTCAGCTTTAAACTGCTCTTCCATACAGTGGGGGTACAACGGAAGAGAACTGCATTCTCCACACTGCAACCACCTAGACAATGAAGCAGTGCACTGTTTGCTGTTACCACGTTTTGCACTTTATGAGCTGTTTTTCCAATAGAGCACAATGCCATTAAAATTCTCTTCCTTAATGAAATGCAGGGGCTTCACAACACCTCTCCCTATGTTTCTAAAGTTGCTCTTCTAATTCAGCCCACGTCTTGCTCCTCATCCTCCTGCTTTGTCCCAGCAGTATCATGTCAGATCACAGCCCCATTGGTACAGCCTGACCCTCCCATCATGCTCAGCTGTTATCCTAGCCTAGCACTGCGTTCTGCACCTGGACCAACACATGTATCTTCAGAGACACATGCTTTTCTGTTGGATCCCAACAGCTTCCAAACATACAAATCTGCTTCCTGGTCCACCTGCTCTGGCACTCTGTCACTGCACACATGCACCAATCCAATCACAGCCACAGTGGGGCACAGAGCTTCCCCAGCCTTTTTGCAAAAAGGAACTTCCTTGCTTCTTCATCTCACACCATCCCATCCCCACAGAGTTCCACGGATGTGAGTGAAAACAACTCCCTTCATCTAGCTTGTGATATGCATATTTTTAAAATGGAGATGTAACAAACGCAGTATTGCTCTGAAGCATACTGGACCAATGTAACACATACTGTCTATTCTGGGAAACAGAACTGCAAAAAAATTAAATTAATCCTTCTCTCTAGATGTTTCTAGAAATTTCAAGATGCTGTAGTCTAGAATTCAAAGGATGTTACAGGTATCTTTAAAAAATTATTATAAATAGCAAATAAACTCTTGGTTTCACAGATAACAAAAACACTGATCCCATTGCAACAGATAACCAGCTCAGCTCCTAAGTTGGGGTCTCTTCTCCCACAAGCAGAGGTTAATTCTTCAAAGTGTCTCCTCGACAGAGCAACTTTAGGCTGTTTCTCTGTGGTGCATACTACTTCATTCCTTGAGATTCAGTGTATTTCAGTTAATTCACTATCAGGTGTTTTCCTCTTCTCTCCTTCCTTTTTCTTTAAAAAAAAAATGATATTCCTAAATGTTGTGACCTGAAAATTTCCCTAGGAGAAGGCGAGCAATACTTAGGCAGATGAGGGCAGTGGAAGGGGGCAGGAGAGAGAACGAGAGAGGCTGAGCTGGATCTTCTCAGTGCCAGCTTGCAACCCGGAGCAGAACCTCATACTGTCATTCCTTTTTATTTTCCATTTTTCTCTTCTCGGGTATAATAGATAGTAACAATGAGCAGCAGGGATAATATATTCGTAGGTGGCTGCTGGATTTTCAAATGGTTTCTTACCAATATGTTCTGTGTAGGCAGAGCAGAGACCTGACACTGAGAACTGAAAGCAGATGATGCACCCTTTTTACAGCTGGAAGCTTTCAGAGCAAAATCACTTCACGGGAAATCTTTATTAGTGAATCTTACAAGCAGAATCTTTCAAAAAGGGAACTGAAGATGGCTTAGGCAGCTGTCCAAGAGTGTCAGCAGATGCTTTTGGTTTTGTAGCCCAGGTGTGTTGCTAGCCTCCCATTTTTTTCCTAGTTTGCTTCGACCTTCGGGATTTCAGAATAGTATAGTTTGCATACCATGTGTACTGTTCTGAGAGGAGAGGGATGTAGAATGCACGCAGCAGCTTTGAGGACCTGAAACCAGAAAGGGAAAGCAAATCATCCTTAAAGCGTTCATTAGCTAGTATGTTTAAAATGATACAAATAAGGCTGTGCAAAAGAATTGGATTGGTGAGTCAGTGACATGAGAAATGCTACTTGTACAGGCATACAAAGCCCAGTCCCATTTTCTCCTTGTTGGTGGGACCAAAGCTGGTTTGTGCCAGTATCACCAGTTTCAGGGCAGCAGTCTGCCCAGTTCTTCAGCACATGCACTACCCGCTCCAGTAGGATTAAGGGGAGAGAAGGCAAGAAGGTGGTGTAATTATTGAAAGAAACTTAGATGCTGGATATCACTGTCCAAAAAGCATACAGTACCACCCTGCAGGCCTTTGGTATCACACAGACAGGCAGGCCTCCTGTTCCTCAGAGCACACTATGAAAGTGAAAGATAGCAAGGCTTTGTTTAGCTCCTGGCATGTCCTCTTTTCTATCTGACCTTTCTGGCTTGCCTATTCATTCATGCACGTCTGAAGGGCAGAAAGCAGCTTTGACGGGTGCTGGCATTTTGAAGTTTTGCTCTTGTGCTGATCTTCTGTTGAGGGTATTGAATTAAGGAGGGATGGACTGCTCTAAAGCCTACAAGGCAGTTTGCTGCAGGCTGCCAGCATTCATTCCATGCCCTGCTAGTGCTGGGAGCTGGCATTTCACAGCTCTTTCCAACAACTGGACCAAGAGAGTATTCAAGCATGGAGGGTTTAATGGCTGCATCAAATTAGTACCTTTTGTTTGGTTGCTAATTGCTGGAGCTGTGCTAACTGAGTACATTTTAAATGCATGTATTCTCTGACTGAGCAAACTAATAGTAAAATCCAGGTTTCAATGCAAAGCAGACAAACCTAATGTCCTCCAGCAACAGCACTGAACCTTGCTAGACTCTCCAAAAATATGAGCAACTTAATGAAATCAGGGCTAGGGCAGAGTCTCGCTTACTCAGCAGTGAAACTTCTCTTTATCTATTTAAGCCCAGCTAGTTGGTAAACTATCAACCCTCGACAAATATAAGTCTAACTCCATCCACATAAAGCTTGGAAATGCAGCAGCAGCCCTCAAATTCGATTTGCAGCATGCTAAGTGGTCAGACACAGTACACAGATCCGGCATGAACTTGCTGGTCACTGCAATTCACACAGCTTTGCTGGTAGCACAGCCAAGGTTCTGACATCCAATCGAGTCACCTTTTCAGAAGAAAGATGAATTGTGTTTTGTTTGTTTATTGTAAGACAGCACTGGGTATGTTTCAAAAATGCAGTCTAAAAAACAACAGTAGGAACTGCCACTGTGAACTACATCTCCCTGGAGGCTCCCAGGGTTCTTAGACAGCCTTCCTGTAATTCATCTGAGAACAAGCAGCTCCTGATCTCCTGCAACTTGGAGTAAAAAACTGTCCAGGAAAAGACTGGTGATACCTATTTGCATTAGCATAGCACAACCCAGCAGCAGGGTCCTGTTACAGAAGATGCCATACAAGCAGAAAGCAAGGCGTTTTTCAGTTGCAATGTTCCCGCTTTAGACAAAGTGACAGACAAAGCAGTATTCTTCCTACACTGGAGAGGAGAAAGAGGCAGAAAGTATTGTCTACCCTCAGAGAGACTGAGCAAGTCTGAATTCCTAAAATTTACAAATCCCACTTCTAACTGTGAGAGCCTGCCTCCTTTCAACATCCAGCATCTTGTAAGCCTGCCTTCTGCCAAACGCTCAGCTTGTGCTTTAGGATATAAAAATGCTGATAGCTTTAGTTCGAAGAACAAAAAGCTCAGTGATAATACACTAGACTTTTAAAAATTGTAAAGCACCCAGCAAAGTTCCTAAATAAAAGAATCACTGGAAATGGTTGCTCTTTGTGAATTCCTGAGGTGCTGGAATTCGGAACATGTTCAAAGCAGAATCTCTCAGTAGCAAATAACTAGGCAGAAGATGGTAATTTTGGTGTGTTCTGAACGAGGAACATTTTTTGCAGCTGTCATTTCCTTGTGCCTGGAAATTGGAGGTCAGCCCTCTCTTCAGTCACTAAAAACTGAAGCACCCCTCTGAAAACAAATACTTGATTTTCCTCCTCAATTTCTTGTGGCTAATGAACATCTTGTCATTGCTGAACTTATTCTGGCATCTCCTCCTCTGAGCCCGACAACCCACCATTGCTACCATGACTGCTCCTTGTGAATGGTGTGGCTTCATTTCAATTGCTTTTTGCAAAGAAAAAGAAACAAAACTGAGAAAAACCAACTGTGTTCAAGCTGCTTGGGATGCTGTTTAAAAAAAGAAAAATGAAAAATAAGGTAGAGTACCGGCTCGCTTCTACACTCTAAGAAAGGTACAGAACTAAGCAAAATTCCCCAGAGCTCAGGGTGCGCGCTTGGGTTAAGATGAAATAATTTGTTGAATTAGCCTTGCGTGGTTTAGCTCAGGGACAGAGACGAAGGCAGCACCTCCAGCCGATGGCTGAGGTCCCAAATACACAGTCTGTAGCACTGAACATGCTTTCCGTTGCTCAGTCTAGATGTAGAGCTGACAGTAGTCAGACAACAGCACCCAGTTCACATCCTCCCATGTATGATGCTGTGGGCGCCCCATAATGGTGGGTCTGATTGCTGAGCAAAGGAACTAAATGTCTATGTTTACCCTCCGTGATGGTGCCTCTCACAGCTCTGCAGAAACACTACTATCCTATCTGTACTTCCTCTTCTTTATACTTTTGTGAGAAACACTCCCTGTACCCTTTTCTTGTTGGTATTCTGAAATATAAGCCAAATGCAGTTCACATAGTTGTTCTCACATGATCTTTATGGTGTATGTTCAGAATGCGCAGGATCCAGCTTTGCTTTCTAGAACAAAAGGATATTCCAGGAGTTGGTGCTAGCAAAGATCTTCTCACAAATAAGCCAGCTCAGTGTAACCATCCTAAGTTTACAGACAGCCTGAAACAATGACTCTGAGCAACGAAAAGTCCTCCACATGCTCTCAACTTTGCTGGCAACTCCATCCTTATTAGCAGCAGTTTAAATGTCAATGTTCACTGTTTCACAGTTTATATCAGCAGTGAAACGGGAAGTGAAAATACTGTTGGTAAAAAGATGATCAAAAAAGGAGAGGCAGGAATGACTGATGGAAAAAAATACTGAGAGTGGAAAATTATAGGAAACAGACCTGAAAGAGAGCTGCTCTTCCCACCAGTGGATGTCATACATAATGCCAGGGCACTCATGACAAATAACAACACAGTGAATCGGTGTGTAAAGGCCAGAGGAGACCCCGATAGTGAAATTCACCCTGTTCTTCAAGGTAAAATGATGTATCACTCAAACTGTCAAGTCCCCAAGGAGTCCTTGGTTTCCACCAGATGTTAGCTAGTCAGGCTGCTGGTGCAATAGCAAAATGACCCTTCACTAACATGATTTACAAAAGTGAAAAGGGAACAGTTTACATTGGTTTCAATTACCCAATCTAAGGACAGAGGTTTAAAAAAGGCAACAGAAAATAAAAGAAGCATCTTAAAAATAGTAATGTTTACGTGCTCAAAAAATCATATCTCAGATACCTGGCATAATAAATGGTAGCACCAAAACATCCACTCCAGAGCTATCAGGTCAGCCTTTGAATTAGTTCAGTAGCAACTTTTTCACTGAAAGGACCCTCAGACTGGACACAAGCACAAAGCTGGCTGTTCTCTCTGCTGCCAGTAACTACATAACAGCAAAGCCCTGGATGCCTGCTTTCATCAGCAGCCATGAGAGAAGCATGGCTCATGATGCACCTACAGCTCAGGAAGTCATGATAGAGCTTTAAATTCACACAGTGAACTGTCACCTCGCCTCATCAGGCTCAGCAACCTCAGACAACAGATGGCACATGGAAAGAGTCGGGATGACAGATGACAGAGAATATATATAACATTCTATTTGCATTTGCTTCTAAATTTGTCCCCCAGAGACTGTGAGTGTGTGTAGCCTTAATCAGCACAGAGCTCCCAAGCAGCAGGTTGGTAACAAAATCAAGACCACAATCACTCCAAGCTAAGGGTCTAGTGCAACGCTGCTGGGACACTGATGCAGCAAGCCTCTTTCAGTGATGAGCTTCAGGCTGGAGCCAGGCAACAGGCAAATTCTGCCCAGCTCTTGCAGTGCTCTAGACATGGGAAGTATCCCGCATTCCAGGGGGTGTATGAATTCTTTTCCTGAGTTACGGTTTTTAGGGGAGTGACTGCTGCAGCACCCAGAGCAGCTCCCAGTTAGGATAGAGGTCATGGTTACCAGGAGGCCCAGCAGAGCTGGAACTACACTACTCTTTGGTACTAAGTGTATTTCTGTAATTTATACCTACTGGACTTCAGAAGAAAACAACTCAACAGTCCTGTTCTTCTCAACAGCTATGACAGTGGAGACTCTTTTGGAATGGAAGCAAGGACTGCTAAGTGAAGATTACAAGTCCCAAGCTCATAGACTGACATGGAATGAAAGCAGTTAGATAAACATAGTGATGGGAGATTCTTCCTAACCGCAACTTGTAACCTGAACTTGTTACCCCAGTGGCAGCAGAACTCAGAAAGAAGCATAAGAAGGAAGAAAAGAGAATGGCAGAAAGAAGAGACAGAAGGAAAAATCTCTGCCACATGGGCAGGACCTAGTACTTTCTAGTTATAGGCATACATAGGAAGCTCATAATCAAAGCTCTCTGAAAAGACATTAACGTTTGCACTTCCTCTCATGTTAAATTTTGCACCAACCATTCACCTAAGAAGTAATCTGGGTACTTGTGAAATGAAAGCAGGGAAAACATTTTATGTAACACGGAGGAAGACACTACTAAAGGCAACAAAACATTCTCTCATTAAACCAGGATAATGACATGCTAGAAGAAGGTGACCAAATCATTAATTTTGCACTAAGAATATTTTTTTGGATGGAAAACCCAAGTGTTTGAAGCAAGCAGACAGCTCAGCCTAAAGAGCTGGAAAATATGTGCTCCTCAGTGGGGAGCTGTAATATATTTCCCCTTTTCTGTTCCAGATTCAGAGTGCTCAGCCAATATAGAATTAAATGGACCTGGACAAAGAGGCTTCCTGAGGAGCATAATTAGCTGGTGACTTGGAGTGCTCTCTAATTCAATTAGCAGCACCATTTATCAGAGCCAGCTGAGATTTACATTTGCACTTGCTGACGTCAATTTGAGACTTGCAGCGAGTCCCAGAAGCCTCCAGTTCAGCAGGAGTGAATTGAACTGCTGGGGTCATTTATTTTCAAAGAACTAGAGTTGGAGTTTGTTTTTGGGTGGGTAGGTGTTTGGGGGGGGGCAGGGGAGGTCCCCAAGTGCTCCTTGCTCTGCAGCTACTGAGCTGCAGACCTCAAATCCACACTGGCAGCTTCCCTCACAGCTCAGTTCAAAGTGACACTTCTGTTCCTCCTTCCCTTTTATAAAGAAAAGAGCTGCATTTTCATACTGTTTCTACACTTATTTCATAGGTAGCAGGGGACATTTCCAAGTCATTGTGTGGAAGCAGATGCCCGGTTTGAGAGATGCGTCATTCTGATGAATGCATTTTCACTTACCCTACCCATAGATCTGTGTGTCTGACCCCTGGAGGAATTCTCCCCACAGGTCTACTAACTCTGGGATCATTTCAGCTTACCAATTCCTAGCACCTAACATGCTGTTACAGCTGTGTTACTGCTGCTCTCCCACAGCCAAATTCCCCAGAATGATTAGTTTCTCTAAGAGAAAGGACACTGTTTGGATTTGTTGTCTCAAAATTAAAACAAAATTTAAAGCATTTCCATACCTTCTCCACTATCAAGCCTGCCAACAATTTTCTTGACTATAAAAGTACTTGTTTCAAATGTACATCATTGATACCCTGAGAGAACCTTCCAGTTGGATGGAGTGGCAACTCTCAGTGTCCTCCTGAGAGTCTGCAGTGCACACTCTTAGTAGGCTTGGTACTCTACAGACTGGGATAAGGACACAAGCAAGCAAAGCAAGGGCTGATTTACAGCAAGGGAGATTGCTGCAGCCACAGACAGAAAGAGGCATCAGTAGTACTTGCTTTGCAAATTAGGTTTTCCAATCTCAACAAAAGGACAATAGCCAGAACCCTGCGGCTGCAGGGTGAGACAGACCCTCACATCTCATTCAATTGCTAGCAGATCTGCAATTGCCACTAGATAACTCATCTGTCAGCTGCCAATCAACTGCAAAACTTGTGTCATTTCCCCTTTTGGGAATTGCTTGAGCCTCATTATTTTATGCAAGTTACAATTCAATCACGCTCAGGGAAAAAAACCAAAGCAAACAACACTGTCTTATTTTATAAATGCTATGACGCATCCAGAGCAAGGAGCTCAACAGACCAATACTGAACACTTGCCACGGGAAACCTTTATATGGATGTTGCAGCAAAATTCCAATCCTCGGATGCAAAACAATGCAAAGGTATTTACTGCCACTACTATTACGAAGTTGAAGTTCCTGACTCTTTCATTCATTGCCAACAAACTCCTGGTGGTAAGTGGGGAACTAACTTACTTTTGGTCCAAATGGGAAAGTGCAACACAACGGAGGATTTAAGAGACCTGGGTAGAGTTATGGGAGCACCAAGTTCTATCTGAGCCCCTTAACCACACATCCACCCTCCCTCTTCTCCAAGGGCCAAATTACAGAAAGGAATGAAAAATATATAACAAAAATTATGAACCAGGAATCCAGAAAGAGCCTTTCTGAAATTTCTCTTGCTCATGCTATTGTGGATGGGCTGTCAATAGGGGAATTGACCTTGTCTGTAGTATCCAATTTTAAATGTGATACCTTGAAATGACACACTGGCTAAAACCAGGGCAGATCAAACCTTGCATGGTTTGTTCTTTCTGCTCTTCATGGTACCACAAGTTGTCTTGGGAAGCTGTAACCACTGCAGCACATTTGCCCTGCTAGGCAGGCTGTAGTTTCTGGCTTACTCTTCCTCACAGAGAACAGAAAATCTGTCAGACAAGCAGGGTGACAAGATGGGGAGACACTGCTGGTTCTTTCAGCCCGTCACATCAGTGATACCCCCAGGTACATGCCAGACATGCCCTTCTAGTCCTTCACCAGCACTCCGCAGCATGAGCTGCACTTGAGCTGCCCCACCTGCTGACTGTTGAAGGTCTGCTGAAGGGACAGAGCTCCACAGCTTCAAACTGCAGGAGCTCTGGAGGGATGGAAATCAGACCTGCTGCTATGGCAACCTGGCCTCCTCCACTGGTGAAGGCACCACACCTCCCCTCTGCTCCAGCTGTGAGGCATTGATAAGGAACAGCATGGAGAATTTCCATGCAGTACAAGAACAGGAGCAGAGGAGGCTGACAGGCGACACCAGCAGGGCAAAGGATCTGACTGCCTGATGGGCGCTTGGGATATGCTCTGCGAACACTCTTCTATTACAGTCTTCCACTAATGCAACAGCATCTTTTGTTAAGGAGGACACAGCCAGAAAGATCCCCTTCCCTCCCCACCACCTTTAGATGATCCGCTCTAAGGTCTTGGTGACTGCTTAGCCAGGGAGTACGCTCCCCTTTCCCCACTCACAGTATTCTGCCGTTACATTTCATCATTGCCAGGGTCAGTATGCTTTGATGTTTCAGTTCTCTGTGACTCCCAGCACCCCACAACAAGCTGCTGCTCCGTGCTGAGATGCTACCTTTGCTACAACAAGCCAAGCTATTACTTCCAATAGTAACAGCTATTGCCTTCAGAAGCCAGACAGGAAGGACCACACGGACATCAACATCTGCGTACTGAGTGGGTTACTGGAGTCTGGCTGCAGGTTTGCAGAGGTACTTAGCCAATAAGAAACATACAGCTTGGGAGTCTAGCTGGAATTTACATGGTCTAAATGCAACAGAAAGTATCAACTCAAAACGATTACACAGCTTCTCACAGGCAAGCTTGTGAATAAGTTACCAGGCTCAGTCTGTCAGGAAGTAGTTTGACAGCATCTCCACTAGAAGCACACCACATCTACCTATGTATTCAGCCAAATTCCTGAGAAGCCAGACAGACATTTATGCTGGGCAGGACACAGGAGTTTAGCTGTAAATAGGGAAATTCCTTAATCCTATCAATTCCCGTACTAAGAAGGGGGGAAAAAGGGGGTGTGAAGAGGAAAAAAAAGTCAGTGACTCATACAGAAAAAGCATTAAAGCAGTGAAGAGAGTGACAAGGACTCAGTTCAGTAAGGATTTTCACTGTAGCTTAACTCCTTGCACTGACTCCAGTCAACACTGCAGGCTGCAGCAGAGTCAGGACTGAGATGGTATCAGATGTACATGCACCTTACCAGAAAAATCCCCAGCTAAGGTAGGAATGAAAAAAATGTCCTGAAAGATCCAAAACACTTGCGTCTATCCTGTGGTAAGGCCTACCACTGCAGACTCAAAGGAGCTGATACACTGTGCTATTGCTTCCAAACAGATGTTAGTTTGTATTCAGCAGGGCACAGCCTCTATGAAATAGGTTCAGAAGAGAAAGCAATGGTATCTGTCTCTTGAGCTTTAATCAAAAGCTCAGAGGCTATGGGTGGGGCTCCAAGTGCAGTAATCCAAAAAGCCCCACGAGACAGACCAACTCCTTCTCTACCCAACTTCAGCTAAGTACAGGAAAAATGAGCAAGTCTGTGAGATGTACAGCCATACTAGAATAATTTACCTTGCTGTCATTAGGCAAGCTAACATCTCTGCAGCAGACAACCGCTACCTCTGAAAGCACCCCTAGCAAATTACATCCCCATGGTTAAACCAGGGTGTCTTAAAGGTTCATTTGGATGTGACTAGGTGCCTCTGACTTCAAAGACTTTAGGTCAGGTTCAAACAATCAAAGCTTGGCTGCTTAGCAGAGGATAAAGTGACAAACCACCTTTAAAAACACATGAATGTGTCTTCACACCAGAAATGCACATTCGGGGGTATGTACTCTATGTAAGCAGTCCTTTGCAAAACTCTTATGCAGATGCTTCTATTGACTCATTAGTAAGACTCATTGGCCATCTCATTCTCCCTTCCTTAAGTCCTGCCCAAATGTAACAGCAGATCTCTTGGAAAACATAGTTCACTGAAAAGCCTTGCCAAGAAAACTTGTTTGTTTCAGCAAGATGGGAACATTAGAGAACTCCTGGGAATTGCTCTAACATCATCATGCTCTCACTGTTCAACTGCTTTTACCAGCCACCCTCCCTGGAGGGTCGTATTACTAGGAAGTAATAAGGTCTCACATAGGAAAAAGGAGGGTACCGAACTCTGTGTTAGTTTTTCTGAGATTTTTCCAGTCAGCCCCTCTGTCCTGACAGCTACGTGACCAGAGCTTTAAATGGCTAAATAAACGTACCCTTACAGCTGAGGATTTCTGCATTTGCAAGAATGTATTAATAACATTCCCAGTTTGACAACCCTGATTCCACCCTGTTAGCCTGGAGGAGGGCAATTTCAATCTCAGCTTCCCACAGAAGTTCCTGTTCAGACATGCAAGCAAGTTGTTCATTGAGCACCAGAACTAATGAAGAACAGAATCTAACAGAGGTCTCCATGGATTCCCTGATGCTTAACAAAGGTGTGACCTTGCTGACTTTTCACTCAATGAGATTACTTCCACTCTCTGTCTGCCTGCTTTCATAAAATTTGTGAGAGCTCATGCTCCTTGAGATTGACTTACACTTGTCCCAAATTTGGCTGAAACAAGACAGCAGCTTCAAAAGTTTATTGGGAGGAGATGACATGCACCTTCAGAAAGCAAACTAAAAAACATTACCTTGGCAAGAGGTGCACAGGGACGATTCTTTTTAGCAATAATCTTTCTCACCACCCTTCTCAGCTAGCTTCACTCTCTAAAGCAACCTAGGTCATACATATTGCAAGTAGAAGTTTGACAAAGGTTCCACTGTAGCCAGCAAGTTGCCTTTACTAGTAACTGTATTTCAGGCTGACATTTGCTCCCTGTATACAGCTCCTTTTGCAAGCAGATAATTGAACAGAATTAATTCACAGACCTCCCAGCCTTTCCCCTCCCTCTCAAATGTGTAAAACATACCTGGAAGCATCTAGGAATGGCTTGTAGGCAACGGTTACCCACTCTTCTTTGTTGGAGGAGTACCTTGGTTCCCTTGGGGTTTCAGTTGCTGAATCCAAGTCCACCAAATAATGACATTTGGAAATGTCAATCTGCAAAAAGACAGACGTTCTTGTCGTTTATTTCCTGTAGGCTTCTGGTTGTATGTTTTCTTTTATACAGGCTGTTATTTATCAATGAGAAGGGGGTTAAATTTCAAGCAACAAGCGAAATGTTTCATGCAGGACACATGGTAAAATATTTGGAATGTTTTCAAGTACAACCTTTATGGGGGAATACAAGCTACCACTACTGCTCTGGTGATAGGAAGAGTCATAGGGTCCCTCTCTGAGGAAGTATCACCGCCAGCTCTCTTACTGAGGAACTGTCAAGTCACAGGAGGGAATTTGAGGTGGCAGAATCAATCCTGTTGATGTTTTTCCTGGTGGTTGTCTAATTAGCTTTTACAGACTTCTTACAATGCTGACTCCACAAGTTCCGAGGGCAAAAGATTTCATGATTTTTATTGTCAGAAAGGTTTCCTGATGTCTACACTGGATCTTTTTTGCTCTCAGTTCTTGAGTCTGCCTTCCTGTTTTATGCCACTGCCTCACAAGCTCCCATTTATCCCCCTGTAAGAAACAGTGTATCTGCCAACTTTCTGCAAAGTTTTCCCCTTGCTCTTCTTATTTTTCATGCCTTCTTTGGAAGTGCTTTTGCCATCAGTTGCACACAATTCCAGTACATTTGTCTTGAACACCAATACGGGCTACCCAGAAGGATCACACAAGCTCCCCAACCTGCTCACTCTGCAATCCTCACGGTAATGGTCTTGCGCTCTCATGGCAAGCCTTAAACACAATTATGGAAAACCGTAAGTAGTTCTGGTTGTCTGGCACAATTTATGGCTGGGTTCATGGATGAATAATCGGTCCTATAGCACTGATGACCCTCACTAGCTCACTTGCAGCAGATGGACATCACATTGACCTCTCAGACCATGTGAACTCGGTATCAGCACAGTCATGCCTTTATCAGCTGCCTATGACGCAAGTAACTGCTCTGCCCTGACCAAAATGTTTGGTGACACCCTGCCAAATTATGAAAATGCATTTGAGGAAGCAACATCACAGAAGTGAATTATGTGTGTGACCTCCTAGTTAAATGAGCTGTGGGCCATGTCCTCAGGAGACTCACGTTATACAACCTTCTCCTTCCTGCTGGGGAGAGGGCTCTTGCATATGAACAGGCTGTACTATTAATTTATATGAATGTCCTGCATCCTTCCTGGCTAACGGCCCCCACCTCCTGCCCTCTTCTCCCCACTCTTCACAGGTATGCATTACAGATGTGCACTTGAGCTGCTGAGAAATACAAACTCTGCGAAGACTGTTAACTGCAGCTACAAAGAAGACTTGAGTTCCTACCAGAACAAATTTCCTTTTTAATTATTTTTAATAGTAACCATCAGATATGAGATAAGTTTCATACAAGGTAGCTGAGAAACAAGGCTATAGTCTGTAAAAACCTCTGCATTGAGCATAAGAGATCTAAAGGAGAGGACAGGTTACAAATAAGGGCTGACATCCTCCTGTTGAATGTCTAAATTGTCTTCAAGTGTTCTAAGTCACATTTTCAAAAGTGAAATAATCCCAAGGCTAAGGCCATGTTTAAATTGTACCAAGGTAGCTATAGCATTACAATACACCAGAAAAACGATTCCCTCACGCATGCAGGGTACAACAGCAAAGCTGAGCTTTTGCTGACATAACTATTTTCAGCCACTGGAGGAGAGCAAGTTCTACCAGTTACCACCCTGTACTTGGGTATTTTGTTGAGACTAAGTTTTGTCAGCCAAGGGTCACGCTTTCTCATATCTGGCACTGGCTGTGTTTTCTGGCAAAAGCTTGCAGTAGTGACCTAAGAAGCACTAGAAGTCAACAGGATTAGCGCTTGCAACTATCTTATGCTCTTGCGCCGTTTCCAATGATTCTAATCAGATTAATCCAGAACCTCCAGAACTTCCTTCCACAAACCCAGAATGCACAGAACTCTTGGATGCTTTTTCTGGCTCTGTCAGTCCACAAGCTGTCCCTGTGGCACTCCAATATTCCCAACTGCCAAAAAGGACTAAAAGTTCCCACTTCTGTCTCTGGTATGTTATTAAGCACTGTGCATTAAAATGTAGTACAGTATTAAAAAAGTTAATGTGTGATGTGTTTCAACAAGGAAACAAATTTCCTTAAAGTCATTGCTTATGTTTGCCACTTAGAAAAAGTGAAGAAAGCGGTAGGACAGCCATAGCTGGATTAGTCAAATGAAAAGCTAAGGCCAGATTTGCAAAGGCCTCTACCCATCACTTATTTCAAATGCAGGCAGCTGAGATTCTCCAGGATGACTATGCCTTATACTGTCTTAATCCCTCAAATTCTTCCTTGAGGTATTCCACGTTTCAGTTTGTTCTCCCACAAAATTTTATTGCAAGCTTCCTTGGACATGCTTGAAATCAGTTTTCTGAAGCACCTTTGGGGTTTACTGTAAAAGTTAGACTGAAAACAATTTAATTAGGTGGATACCAGATGGCTCCATGGCATCACAACTGAGTGGCAAATGAAATCACACCATGGGAAACTCAGCTGAGGAGAATGTTGAACCCATTTCTTGCACCATATGAGAAGAATATTCCAGGCCCTGAGAGAGGTTCTGGCTCATTAGCAAAAAGACTCCCAAACCACTAACCACATTTTTCTGTAAGTAGTGTAGAATCATTCAGAGACAGACAAGTTTCTGCCTCAAGCTCTGAGACTGAACTCATCATTCCAAACACTCCTCTAAAAGGGCTAGCATTTCCAATGCATATGAGTCTTCTGCCAGGTGAAAGACAGATTTCCCTTCTACAATCCCAAGCAGAGCACAGTGCATTCTTACAAGTTACACTGAAGCTAAGGATATTATTCATCCCAGTAAGAGGGCCAACATGGCACCTAAGCATGTATTTGGGGATTTACACAAGACTTCGATGGTGTACAGACCTTGAAATGTTCCTTCATAGAAAGAAGTCAGTCTTAGTGAACAGATGTAAGGATTTTTCCATTTACATCCTATCCTCTTCTGTTCTCCTTTCCTTTTCCTTCTTCCACTCTTTTTTTTATTTGATGCAACCACTATGCTAAGTGGTGAACCACATTTGATCACATCCTGAATAACAGGAGCCAGCATGGTATAGTACGGAGATGGAGCTAAGGGCATAGCCTGTTGCTGTACTGCTGCAGCCACACGTCTCTCACTGCTATCTGGATGGATGCTAGCCTGCCTGGCCACACAGAGCAGAAGAGGAGCTTGTCCGGTTTACCACAGATTAAGTTCAACTGTTTTGAGCAAAACCAGAGATGTTTTGCTGATCACTGAAACACATATTTCAAAAATGAGACCAAGCTTCAGGTGGTTCCTACAGCTCAAAACAGAGCTAAAGGAAATAGGAAAAGAAGAGAAAATAAAGTGGTTAAAAAAGCTTCCTCTGAAGTCAGGAGTTTTTTTAACAGTTTCAGCTTTTAGGCCTATACTACTGTTCCCACACGGACACATCTTCGTAAGACATAATACTCCTTATCTCCACTTTAGCAGTTTCAGAGACAAATGCATCTCCCCAGTAGGACAAGTACAAGTTAAGTGCTGTTCAACATGATTAAGGAAGGAAGAATTGCAAAACAAGAAGATCAAATCACTCTTTTCCCCAGTGTCTCATAGCAACAGAAACACTGAGATTTACTCTTCGATTTTCAAGCAGAGAAGTGTTATATACTTGAAAAAGAGAGATCAGTCCCTTTTCTGCAGCCACTAATTGGTTTTAAGATGTTCATGCCTCAGATAAACCTTTTGAACCATTTGTTTTCTTCACTTTAAATGACCAACAGACTCATGCTAGTTAGGTTCATTTGCTATGATGGTCCTTTCCAGTGCTTGTTAATTTATTTATTTGCTTGCACTCATAATCTTGCTAAACTCAAGAAAAGATCTTGTTCTCTTAGTGTTATTAGCAGGTCAGAAGTAGAAGTTTTAAAACCCCCTTTGAAATTCACATTTAGTCTCTAATTTCAAATATCCTAGGCCCTTTTGCTTGCATGAGAAATAACAAAATTGTAGGGTAACGTTAAGAAACAACGATGAAACAAAAGTGTGTTTTGCTCCTTTAGTCACAGGCTGTGCACCAGCCAGCTGTCTGTGCTAAAAATATGACACAGTTAAAGATTTCATAAATTAAAAGCACTGCAGCAGACAGCTTCTCTCAGGTGGGAACACGCCTCCTCCTCTTTTCCAGTAACTACATAATGAGGCTCAAAATAAGGGAGTTTTAACCCAGAAGACTGATCCCTGCTTTTACCCACACTGTTTGTTGCTGTGCTATTGCTGCCTTCCATCCACTTCTGTGAGCGGATCCCAAGTGCCTGACAACGTCTAACAGGCCGAAGTCATGACCCACATAAACAAGCGCATCTACTGTCTTCAGCCTGGACAGACCCACTCACGTAAACCAGAGAGCTGGTCCACTATAGTGAGTGCTTCCTACATACGGATGGGCATACCAAAGCCACCCTCCAAGGAGCTAAGACAGAATGAAGAAAGGACTCTGCATTTCTTGGCAGTTCCTCTCATTCAACCCTTAGGACAAAAAAAGAAAGGATGACTAAATATCTAGTGCACTGAAAAGAATTTTTAGTGCAGTGCTAATATTTAACCTGTTAAACAATTTTAAAGAAGTTAGCTGACAATAATTTTAAAATATTCATGTGTGCACTGTTTTTGTTTAGCTAATACAATACAACCAGGAAAAGTAACAAATTAACAATACCACTATACATTATCTTAACAGATTCCCACAGAAATCACTGAACAATTGTTTCAGTGAACTTCCAAATTATGTTCCTCCTTCTCAGCTGCCAATATGGTAAACACTTTTATATTTAAAAGGAAAGGAAAGTACAAAGGAAAATTTCAATCCTTGCTTAGTGACAAACATTTTCTGTGGGGGATTTCAAACTACTCATTCAGTTCACTTTCCTGTGATCACAGTAACACGTTATACTAAACCCCAAATTGCAATTACTAGGAATTATTACTTCTTCTACTTCCTTTTGTTACTATTATTATTATGATAATATATTAAATGAAAAAGAAGCAGATGAAATGCAAAGAGAAACCACTAACATAAATGGGGAAATTTCCAAGTGCTGCACAGAGCCCACTTTTGCTCTGTAACTTGTATGTAACATGAAACCAAAGAGGAAGACCTAATCAGAGGCATTATAGCAATACAAATTATACTGTAAGGTAAGGAAAAGAAAACAGGAATACAATGCTTACATATCGAGATGGCTCTTCCTTGTTTTGGTCATTCATATCAGTGGGAATGATCCGTGTGGCCATTGGTCCCTTGGCAAATGGTTTTGGTAACTGGCCCCTGAATTCTGACAGGATGAACTGGAGCTGCCAGCTGCAGAGAACAGTGTCAGAAAGTCCAGCAGGAAAAAGCAGTAGCTACTAACAGTTTGTGTGGGGAAAACCAAAAGCATAATCAAGGATGTATCATTCCTCAGGGTAGAGAGCCCTACTAGAGGAGCAATCACACCACAAATTTTCAAGAAGCCTGCGGTCAATGTAATCTGCTGACAACAAACTTCAGAATCCTCTGTTTTGGGTATGCTCATGTCAACAGAGATATGGAGTCCTGAAGATTACTCCCACGAATATCTCTTACGAGAAGCGCCCCTCTTTAAGAATCTCATTAAATTGTACCTTTTACATTAAACAACCTACTTATCTGGCAGGAGAAAGCTGCTTGGAAATCTGTGCCACTCCTTTCCCACACAGACATTAACTGGTCTCCCCTCCGGCACAGTGTGAATACTTGGGTCAGTAGCAATCCTGTGAAATTCTGGGTACAGGTCCAGGGGCCCATGGTAGCCTATAGAAGGCAGAAAGTTGTAAAAAGGGCTAAAGAAATAGGTGATAATCACATGACTACTTTTGAAAGACTACAAAAAATTGTTCATACCTAACTTTTAAACTGGTAACTTCCTGAATAAACAAATTGGCTTACGCTAAAACATGGTCGGATTTCAAAGTTATCCCTCCTTTCAGAAGTGCTTGTAGCCTATCACCTTTATTCACATTTGCCCATCCTGTCAATGGCTACCATCAATCACAAACATATTGAGGAGGTCCAAAGTTTGACTGCGTGGTTCTGATGATTCAAGAAAGTACTTAGGGACCATATCTAATACATCTCCACTAAGGATGCATACACCTAATTACAAGTTTTACATGGGAAAATGCTTTTTCAAGTGGGATCATACCTTTGAAAGCTGAAGTATCTGCTTTAGTACTAGTACAGGTATAGGTTTTATATCAATGTAGTTGTACTGGCTGAAGGTGAAGAGCAGCAGATATTTAACTGATACAATTCTAGTGATACATGAATACATACATACATTCATACATACGTGTAGGAATGTGCATATGCTTACACATGCACATATGTATTCATTAACGGCTGCTATAGTCAAAGCAGCACAACTTTGGCAGGCCTTAAGACTTGCCAAGACCAATACCCAGGAATAAACAGAGCAAGTCTAAAATACCAACCTCTGAATAAGGCAACAGAGCGTGACAATGACAAAAGGCCAAAGAGGAAGACAGCTCCCAGAGCCAGCCAACTGGAGGAGACTGTGTAGTGTTCCAGGCGGTAGCGCTGGAATATGAAGTGGTAACATTTCTGAGGAAAGATTTAAAAAGAAACCAATATAAAATTACTCAAACTCCTGTAAGTTTAGCAGAATTCTGTTTTTCATAAGGACCTTACAGCAGTGCTTGCATCTCCCCTCAGATATTTCATCTTCACTTTTTCATTCAGACGCACAAAAAATGCACAGAAACTCACATGGTTCAGTCACATATCTAGGGTATCTAAAGATGTTTTCAATTCTTTTCCCTAGGAAGGCCTCTAGTCAAGCTGTGAAGTGCTCTCTACCAGGGCTCCAGCTTGGTTGTTCCCAGGTCAATCAGCAGCAAGTGGCCCTTTCAGAGACTTCTGCCAACCTTCCCTACACAGACAGGGCTCATTTTCAACGTTGGACTGACTTCCTCTCAGTTCATGACGCAGATTTACCGAGTGACCTATGGTTGTTTACCCTGCATGCACAGCTTTGAAGTGGAAAAAAGAATACACACCACATTCTGCAGCCACCTTTAAATGCAAGCCACTCTGAAATTGTTAAGAAAAAAGCCTTTCTGGGAATATCCAGGAGGAACTACATCCAGTACTCTAACAGGGACTAGCGACTGCATTCCTGTGCTGCTTTAACAGAGGAAAGATGAATGATTTTGAATTAGGGGAAGGTTTATAGCAATCTGTATTAGTAGTGCTTTACTCTATGAAATGTTTCAAGTGATATTTATTAAACACCCAATTTTTGGCTCTTCCAAATGTCCAATGCAATTTCCCAGTGCTTAAACAAGACCATTTTTCCTTTTCCAAATCAGTGAAGGATTCCTACTAGAATACAACAAAACACATTTCATACACACACACACATTCCTGCCCCTTAAAGCTTGTGTAACAGCAGACAAGGGAGGCACAATGCTATAAGCAAGTCGCTAATCCTCCTGACACCTCTTGGATGTTGTGTTGTATTGGCACGACAACATCACAACTGCTCCTCACCAGAAATTCCCATTTGGGATAGGAGAACAACTCATCATCACAAAATAATTAGTGGCAAGGAAATATTCTCAACCATTTATCACTTCACACAATCCCAGTCAACGTCCTAATGTGATCACCTTATAAAGCCATGAAATTTGATCTTTTTTTGCTGGACTGTGAAGCAGTCCGCACTGAAGCTGAAGATGAGCTCATTCTGTATGACACTCAGGAGGGAAATCCCAAATATTTTCTGTTTTACATCAAATCTTACAGGGGGCTAATAGCTTTGCACATACTCTATATCAACCTTTACAGGAACATTATGATTTAATTTGCCAAATCAGCAACACACACACTTCACTATTAGAAGGGCTGTGCATTCTGCTTCCAGAGTCTCAACACCTATTCATGAAACATGGTTCAAGAATGAAAACTGTATAATTTAACAAATTAAAGATGCTAATCAGAAGTTATTCAGGACAGTCCTGAATTGTGTTATCACTGTAGATTGTATCACAGATGCAGATATTCTGCAAATGTTACCAAACTTTGGGAAGAAATGTTAAAGAACTCAGTTAACAGTTATGCTTCCTAAAGGAAGCATTAAAAACACGTGTTCCACTAAAACTCACCTGAAGAGCAGACAGAGCCACAGCACCGCAGAGACAGATGAGGGGATAGATGGGAAAGAGAAACCTCTCTTCTTTGTGGGGCTGACTGAAGAAAATCATGATCCAAATGTACATAGGAGCTAGTGTCAGCCAGTAGGGACGGCCCAGATTCTGAACTGAAAGAAACAAACACTCAGCAAAGTACTAACATAAGAATGAGGGGATTCTCCTATTCCTTCTCTTGCACAATCATTTCACATTCAAAAGCCCAGTCTTTAGACCCAAACCATTACCTTCAGATACAAACACACCATGCTCGTAGCAGCAGTGTTGCTAAAATCCAGGCAACACGCAAACAATCAGTATAGAATTTTGCTCAGACAATTTCTGTAGATTACTACAATACTATCCATTTCAACAGACTTTAGAAGACTAAAGGCAGAAAATAAGTGACTGAGCTACTGAATCCAAGCAAGAGACTAAATCCATCAAGCAGTGACACGTCTAAACAGGTAGTCAGAAGTACTAGATTTCCTGCTGTGCACTATGCTATACATGCAAAGTTCAGAAAGGATCTCCTCTGGACCTACCCTTCCATGTACAAATGGTTGTTTAGCAACTGACGTTTCCACAAACTTTATTGCTTCGTTACAAAAATAACAGCATGAGAGGTCTCTCAGGCACATTCTGTTTAACGTAGGAAATAACTGATTCAAAAATAACAACAATTACCCTGAATTTTAGTCACACTGAGGAGGGTTCTACAGTGCCTGACAATTTTCAGTCCCTTTCCTGCCCCCTTGCTACTCCCAACAGCAGAGTTAAGCAATTAAGCCAGCGGCATTTCACAGATCATAAGAACAAAGCACTCAGCAGAATTGCTCCTGCTGTTAAGTACAGGAACACCAAGTGAACAGTAGGAAATCTTGCATTTATAGGATCTCCTACTAAGCTTTTACTGGCTTCTGACAGTATATCAGTCATATCCAAGTAACAGATATAAGCAAATACCCATTACATACATTTCCAGCAAGGATTATGATGTTATTGTATCTTGTATTCAGCAAAAAATCAGAGATTGGACTGACGAATCTGAAGGCTGCTGCTGCTGCTTAATGAATCTTCCTTAGGAAAATGGCAGAGAGAAATTCACAATTCCTCAACAACTGTTTCCTCTCAAGAGTCAGTTGCCAAATGTCATGTATTTAAACTGATGTCATTTTTTTCAAGAGAAAGCCCAATGTGAAGTAGGGAATATTCTGGTTCCTCCTTTCTCTAATCGCAGCATATGCACACCTATGGGGATGCTTCCCGAAGCATGTCATAACAAGACTGTCCTGCCAGGGTTCAATCCTGCAAGCTGGAGAGTGCCTTTCACAATGCACAGACGAGTCTAGCTCCAAACTCAACATGGGCAGCAGCAGCCAAAACCAGAGGCTGCCTATCTGTTTTTGAAGCGGAGACAGGAAGCACAGAACCATCCTTAAAGAGAAAAAATGCTTCTGCCCTTTTGCAGACAGCATGCAAGCAGATGCATTTCACTGCGTGTTTTTTCTATGCCACAACTCCATTGTGGGGCCAGTACTGTACTAGAGTAGTGAGCCCTAGGAACTCTCCTGTTATTCCAAAGACTTTCCCTGAACCTACTTTCACTTCCAACAAAAGAAAGCTGCTCTTTGGCAGGTGACCTCTCTCTTTAGTAACAAGGTTGAGACCCAGGCTGTCTGTGCTTGGCTCTCACAGCTGTATTGCACTCACCATGGAATTTCTGAAGCAGACACTCCATAAGACAAGTCAGTGGCAGCACAAGCAGCGCCAAAATAAATGCCACATTGAAATTCAGAAAGCCATTGATGAAATAGAAGGACCAGGGTTCTGTACCTAAAGGATCAGAAAAGGAAACGAGTTTGTAAATACAAGCATGTATGAGATCTAGATGTAACAGCAGCTTCGTTCCCTCTCTGCTTGACACAGACTGAGACAATCAGCAGCAGACATCAATTCTCCCCATTGCAAGGATATTGGAACCAAAGAATGGAAAGGGTGTGGATAGAAGACCTTGTAGCTGGATGCAGCCTCATGGAATGAGCCTGAGCCATCTCAAAGCAGTCTCATGGTTCTGCCCCTCACCCAAAAAACTGCCATAAGAGCAGCACAAGAGTTAGTCATTAGCCAGACAAAGGCACCAGAGTATCCCACAATCATGACTGCCCAAGATGCCTTCAGAAATTATTTTTCTCCTTCCTTTTTCACTGGGTTGTAGTCAATATCACATCTGCTGCTCATCAATCACAGGCCTCTCTGACAGTCAGCCTTGCCCAGCAGAGCTGACACAGAACTCACCCTTGCATTAAGAAAGCCTACATAGCAAGAAAGTAGAGGTGGAAGCTTGTAAAACTCAGAAACCTGACTTCAAAATTCTTTCCAGTTGCAGAGACATAACAGAGGAATAACACAAAACCACACAATGTTAATAAGAGATCATTATAATTCTGGAGTGATGATGTATACTCCATGTTGGCAGAAACAGAAAATGTACTAAAAAGGAACAAGAAAAAGTGTTCTCATTCACTCTTCACCTTAATATGACTCCGCCGCTAAAGTTCATCCAGAAGCCAGTTTTGGTACAGAGTCAATACTATTTAAAATGTCCCTATTTCAATTTGTTCTTGCAGGTTAGCTTCAAGCAGGAACAAGCCAACTCTGCCTCCTACCATGACATACTTGGGTATTGGTTGCAAGCTTCAAAGGATGTAAACTGAAAGAAATTCCAGTCCAACAGTTATTTATTTGGACTCTTAATTCAGGATGCTTAAAATCACGAACAATAAGGAATGCCAGTTCCTCTCCACACATTTGCCACTCTCTCAGTGTGATTAGCTCAATCAGCCAGTAAATGACACGCGGGGGCTTTAATCACTGCACTGTTGTGACATGTGTCACATGCCACAGCAATTTCCTGCAATCAGAGCCACTTAAATAGGGTCCATGTTGAAATTAATCAGACAACTAAAAAGCAGCAAGGAAAACCCAAAACCTCTGCAGCTCCTACAGCTAAGTATGATTAGAAGCTGCACTAGTAATATCAGAAACACAGCGTTGGGAGTTACTAAGGCCAACTCCAGGCAACTGAGATTCATTCAGGAAACCTCTAGCTATTAGCACTAAAAGCAAATAGGAATTTGGATTCTGGGGAGTAAGGGGCCTTAAGGGAGTGAATTATTAGAAATTCACCTTCCCTTTACCTCCACATGCTTCATAATTCAAGTCCCACTAAGCACAATCCTCAGCCTGCAAAAGGCTGAATAGGGGATACGGTAGATTGAAAGATCACGTCAAGTGATAAACATGACTGTTATTTGTGCGGCAAAATTGCAATAATGCCAATGTCCCTGACTACTTCTCTAGACACTGTCGGTGACTTTTCATTTTGTAGGATAGCAATTCTAAATAATCACTGGGACAGACCTTGAACATGTGTGCAAAGCAGATCATTGTAGGACTGAAGCGTACTACTCTACCTTGAAATCAGGTCTGGTGACTGGGATATACCTGTAAGAGAACATCTGAGGCAGTCTGGGGTATCACACTGTAAATCTTCCAGTGAATATTAGAAAAAGTGTGTGTCTGATTTCTTCCCAGCCCCAGATTATCTTCTGACACAATACTACAGGTTTCTAAAGACTTAAAGAAGAGTTAACACTGGTTAGGCCACTCTAGTAACTAATTCTTTGGAATACCAAGGCCCTTCCTTACATAAAAAACGATGAGAACTGGATTCTGGAGCCTGCTTCCCTGCTCCCACTGCCATAAACGGCATCCACTTTACCATAAAAGATGCCAGGATAAGACAGAAAGCCTCTGAAACTCATGTGAACTGTTACTCTCCAGTGTTTTCTGGCTACAGTTAAGCTGCACAGTGATGCCAAGTACCAAATCTTTAAAGGATAGTACCAACATCCATACTGTCTCTCTTGTATCTGCTCCGGCTGCCATGGAAAGTAAAGGAAACGATGGCTCTTTCTAGTCTGGTCTCTGATTTGGTAGCCTGGAAACGAAGGACACTTCATGAAGCACACCTCCTCCACAATCCAGATACAGTCTTAAAGGCCCAGAAATGACCTGATGGACCCTGCTAATAAAGGGGTCAGCTGGTCTGAAGCACAGCTTTAAAATGAAGGCTACTTTCTCAGACTTTTTTGCAGTGTGAATGAATTGCCCCTAAGAACTAAGCACTGGAACCTCCCCTCCTTCTCCAATGAGGAATTTTCTTCTCTGAGTGAGGATAAAAAAAAACAACAACAACAAATTCAGAGGAGAACAGTGCATCACACAGGCAAGTTAAATAATTCACAGACGCCAGGCAAAAAGCAATAGGCTTGGTCACTGTGATGACTCACCCATTCAGAGGCATTCAGTCTCAATGCCTCACAGGGCAAAATGCTTTTATTCTTGTTATCCACAACGACTCAAGGTGATCTGAGAAAGAACTGCAACATAAAAAACAGAACAACCCAATTGCCCCATTTCATACAAGAAGCTCTGGCCCAGAACAACATCTTTCAAGTAGGGAGGAACACTAAAGAACTCTCCATGCTGATGGGAACATGCTTCTAACAGCATCACCTTCAGACCATGACACAAGATTTAACTTCCTGCAAGTATCCCACATGCTAGAGCTGTGCAGATGTGAGCTGTAGGCGAGAGACTGATGAAAGCAGTGGGAAGAACACTGTGGCCCATGTGTTCATGGCACTATGGTTCCATGGAGATAATCAACTGGAAGCACTGTCAGACACTGAGCCAGAAACTGGTTTGAACTTCGTGCTCTGTGACAGGCTCCAGAAACACTTCTAGAAATCAAACTCACACGCAAGTTAATTCAAATTAAGAAGCTACCATGCTGCAGCTTGACAACAGCAATGGTGAGGGCGGCTCAGGACAAAGCAGAAGAGCTGCAAAATAGGCTTTAGCTGAGGTGCCCCACCCTGTGTTTGTCACAGGCTAAAAGCCTGCATGCAGACAGGAACTGTAGCTCAGCTGTTGAGCAGTAACTAAGCCACAATAATTTGATCATGAGTCACAGCCCTCATTCTAAGCAAGTCTGATTCAGTGCTAGTATAATAAACAGTCTGCTTTCTGCATTTCCTTTATTTTTACTCTACTTAAGAACCAGGCCTCAACTGAGCAAAGTGTCATATAAACAGCTCTGGCACATTCCGCCCAAGCTGAACAAAGCTTCCCAAAATGCCATCGCACTGCAAGTCACAGCCAAGGCTCTGATCATAGGAAGTGGGACAAAACTTTTGTCACAGATTGTGCATTCTTATAGCATATGTACATAAAACCATCCCAAAACCTAATCACCCCAGGAAAATAGTCATTGCACAGACTCTACTTATCCAGAAGTGTACTGCTAAAGACAAAAAAATAAAAAATAAAAAAACCACCAAACCTTGTCTCCAGACAAGTCAGGCAAAAGGAGGAAGACCATGGTGCTTACATTGAAGATGATATGAGTTGATGACTCTGCAACCTCTAGGAGTTCCTGCTCCCATCATGTGAAAGTTGGGAAATCCCAGCTCCAAAGCCAAAAAGGATTGGCCAGACTTTAATCTCCCCTGGTAGTGTTATTTTTCCCAAGTGTTTTGAAGCTCTCTAAACACACAGCGTTTTCCTGGCCACACTGCATTAAACAGCAATTTCAAGCAGGCTCTTTTACTAGCCTGAGGATTTTATATAAATGTCACTATGAATAAAACACTTCAGAATAGATAGGTCCCTGGAGGCTTCTGGAAACAACTCATGTACCAGTGTGGAAAAGGTCAGGCACAAGCCCATGCCAAAACCTATCTGGGACAGAGCCTGGAGTTCCCTTACAGAAAATTCACAGCAACAGACTTCAGAGCCTTCCTGCAGAGATGAAGAACCATGGCAAAGCAGCTGTTGCCCTGCTGTGCCACAGCACAAGTAACAAATCACCACTCAGCACCACGCAAAACAGCCCTTCAAATGAACCAACCAATACACCCTGCAGGGCCTTGCCAAAGGAAACCCTTGATGCTAACCACTGCTGAATCCCTCCTAGAATCTCAGCAGAGCTTTAACAGATGACAGAGATGACGCAGGGACCCTGCACCTTAAGCTTCTTGAAGTTTCTACCAGCCCCTCTGAAATCCTGTTAGAAATATACTACTTTTCTACTTTTCAGCTCTAGAAGTACATGATACGAACAACTTAGTGCAGTGGCAGCTCCCAAACAAGCAACTCGGCACTGACATCAAGGTTCAAACCTGAGATTTGGGTCACAGTTTTTGAAATGGCCAGTGCCAGGGAACATCTCATAGGCAGATGATTTGCCTGCACGTAGATGCCTTTAAGGTAGCCTCAGATTCTGCTTCTAGCAAAGTCCAGGCCATACACTGCCAATAAGTAAGGAGATTCCCAAGACACAGCAGGGATGCAGGAAATCTGTGAACTGAAAGAACTATGGATTCTGCACTGTTACCCATTTTCCCAAGGGTTTTGCACCCTGACTTTGATGAACAACAGCCAAGAACTCTATTGAAGCTGACACACACATGTATCACTTATGCCCACTGCACTCGCGTAGCATTCAGACACGAATGCTACTGACAGTTGTCTGCTGTAACGTTGAGACATCTCACGACAGTTTACAGAATTTGGAACTGAACAAAAGCAGCTTCACTCACAGCGTTGAGAAATTCGACAATGGCTTGCGGATTCCCAGCTCGAGGGAGACATCATGTGGGAAAAGCTGGAACTGCAGCCCCTTGGAGCTTGCAGGCTGCTTGTGCTTTAGAGCACGTCAGAAAAAGAATTGAGACCTGGTAGGTCATGGCAGCCAGACAGCAGCAAGAAAACGACCGACTCCCTCCCTGTCTTGTTGTCTTAGACTCACCATAGAGATCAGGTCCGTGAGAAGTGAAGACGTTGTATAAAACAATGTTGAGAGGTGCAACTACCAACTTCCCATAGTAATAGCTGTCCACAACTACCAAGGGCACCTGAAAGAAAGCATCTATTATTTAAAGTGACAGAAGCTTTTGGCTCGGCTGCCCAAAAGTTCCATGTGATTTTCTTAATGGAACCCACCCCTTCTATGGCAACCCCAATTTACTCCCTCTCTGCATTAATGCAGGCACTTACCAAAAACAGGATCAACGACACCACACACCAGTTTAGGAAACTTTTCCACCTCTGCTTCAGTATCAACAAGTCAAAGGCAATGGGAAGCCTGAAAGAGAGACCAGGTATAACTGGAGACTTTGTTCTCCACTGCAGGTTTTCCTGCCCCTTCAAAGCAAATGGGGCAGTAGCTGGAACAGAACCATCATTTCACTAGGCTCCATATTCCAGTCATCCAGCTCAAATCTTACTCTCAGTATACTAGGGTCAGGAAATCTTCCCAACCTATTTTTTTCAAAAGCAGAGAAAGCGATGTAGCAATTATCCTGGCATAGGCTGGCAGTTCAGTCCACGCTTCCTCCAGTTCTCCAGCCACCTACATTCTCCCCAGCCAGGCAAGAAGTATTTGGCAATGCGCAAAACTCCTGAGCTCTCCTCTCCTTACCCAAGAGCCGCACTGAAGGGCCAGCCCAGAAGGGCTCCAGCAGCCACCCCTAGCACTGCTACAGAGGTCTTGTCCATATACCAGCCAGTCATGGCAATCACCGTGGTGTACATGCAGAAACTACTTGGGAGGAAAGCTGCAACACAAGGAAAGAAAGGGGTTAGCACAGCTTTTCCACAGCAGGAGAACCACATAAGACCAAGATAAGGCTAACCATCTTTCATTCATTCCATTGGAGCTGGGAAAATATACTGGACATTCGCTCAAAGTCTCTCTCTGCACTTTACTCATTACCTGCAGCAGATGTTTTACAAGTCTTACAGTGGTTGGCTAGGCAAATGGGTACAACCAGCCAGAGGGGACAGGACAGAAAAGCAAATGCAATGCTAAAATATGACCCTCCTTCCTTGCATTAAAATATGTTCAAGGAAGGTAGGCCAAGACCCTGTTTAAAAGGCATGGCCCACTGAGAGAGACTGGAGGCAGCAATAAAAATAAACATGCCCTGGAAATGGAAAGATTGCAAGAGTGATGCAGAGAACATCATTTGAATCAACACTCACTCTGTCATCATATCTGCCATGAGAAATACCTGCAACAGAATACAACCATTGATTGCTAGAGAGGCATTTTAGTGCTGTGGATTTTCTTCTCTCTTCATCTCTGGTTTCTATGGGCAAAGTAATTGTTAGTGTCAATGCTAAGCAAACCTACCAGCAGATGAACAGAACATCCCAGTGCTGAGCACTAAGAAGGCCAACATCAGGCGGCTCACATGTAGCCCAAACTTCTTGCACACAGCCCTAAGGAAACAAGAAAATTAGAGACCACAAAAATATACTCAGTACACAAAAGACCAGTACCCAATGCATGCAGAACCACAAATAATCCATGGAGCACTCTTGAGAGCTTGAAGGTGGGTGATTTTCATTACTCAGCTGCTGAGGAGAGGTATAACTGTCTCTGGCCTGGGATTTCAGATTCTCCTAAGTTATATTAGTGCGAAACTTTAGAAGAGACTTGTCTTCTACCAGTGTTAGTTGTGTTTGTGGAAATCTCAGAAATTTAGGGAGTTTGCACTGCTGCTGTAACATCAATCTATTGTAAGATTTTCACCCCTCACAAAATCTCATTATGCAAAAAGCCACATCTCACGTTCTTAAAACTAGAATATTGCCAACAGAAGAGTCACGCAAGGTAATAGTTTGAAAGCCACTAATGAAGAGGCAGCAAGAAAAAATAAAAGTCCATCTTAGACAAGATAATTGTATGTTCTGGCTACTCATTTATAAACATCATTGGCAGATACATTACAGACAACAACAGCCAACGTTATTCCACAAAAATTCTCTACGATGAGCAAACAAGCAGCAGCCTCTCCTCCAGCAGAGATCAGCTGACAAGACTCCCACCCTGTTTACTGGTATCAGTGAGAAAACAAGTGCAGTCAACAAAATGCTGGAGTGGAGATGTGGGTGGCAAATCTGAAAATACCATCTTGTCCTATCAGTGCGGTTCTGAGCAATATTAGAATCATAAAATCATAGAATCATAGAATGGTTAGAGCTGGAAGGGACCTTAAAGATCATCCAGTTCCAACCCCACTTCCACGGGCAGGGACACATCCCACCAGACCAGGCTGCTCAAAGTCCCATCCAGCCTGGCCTCGAACCCCTCCAGGAACAGGGCAGCCACAGCTTCTCTGGGCAACCTGTTCCTCCCCACCCTCACAGCAAAGAATTTCTTCCTAATATCTAATCTAAATCTCCCCTCTTCCAATTTAAAACCTTGTCCTATCACTCCACTCCCTGATGAAGAGTCCCTCTCTAGATCTCTATTATATTACTGACTACAGTTATGAAGAGAAAACATACTTTCAGGGTTCACTGTGAAGTAGCCCAGTTTACCAGACACATGAATTTCAGAATGTGTTTCCTGTAGCAGTAAGTGAGTATGTTACTCACATTGCTCCAAAATATTCACTGTAGACAGCTTCTAATACTCACTTGTAGAAGTAGAGTTCACAAATGCAACTCAGGAAGGCCAGGAAGCATCGGAGGAAATAGAAGATAAGAACCTAGGAGACATACTCAGAGTCTGAACAAGGTTTACAATGAAGCTCGTGCACCTCTTATTAAGAAGTTGTTCCCAAGAACAGTTCTAAACAGGATGAAGCAAGTTTGGCAGTGGTGGATGAGCCCATTCTTGTAGACCCAGATGCCACATCAAGGGATGCTAGAGATCACAACAGCTCAAGGCCTAGCCTTCTAACACCAGAGTCCTTACAACACAGAAATTGAACACAGTCCACTGAAATTACCAGAACTACCCCTCCTGTTTTCTTGTGCAAAAATATGCTGAGTAGGGCAATGGATACCCAAGTGGAATGCACATTCAGTGTTTTTTCTTTTACATTTCTGTGAGTTCAGCTTGCAAAATCCCTTGCAATATACTAATTCATTTTTTAGACTGTATTGAAAAAAATAATCAGAACAGTCATTGATAGCTGGCACGGAAAACAACATGGGTTTCTAAAGCATCAGGGTGAAACTCACAAGGGTGAATCAGGGCCTGTGGCTGCCAGAGAACTGCCCCCAAGTCTACACACTCTCAAAAAGCCAAGGAGCCACCAGCCCCTCTGGGACAGCTTCTCAAGCAAAATGGAAACTGACAGCATTTCCTTGCAACTTCCCAGACACTCTTCCTTGGATCCTGAGTCAGCTCACAAAGGCTTGCAAATCCTCTAGGGAGGTTACTGTTTGTAAACAAATTAGTACTTTTTTTTTGTAAACACTAATTCTCTTACTTCTGACAACAAACAAAGCAGCTGTTTAACACAGACTAAAGACATGTTTATTCAACTCAAAAGAAGCTTTCACACATCTGATTTACCTTGTTAGTTTGTAGAACTCGAGCATGGAACAAGGCTGGTAAGGCATGAAGCCACAGGTAAGCATAGGAGCGGATGGCATAGGCTGGAGAGTACTCCCATGTCTGAAACCCCTTTCCATAAATGAGGTAGTGTGTCTACAATGGAGATTTAACAAATAAGTAAAGATGTATCACACAGAGTTGACAGTTTTGCATTTCCCATCTCTGAATTCTTGAGCAGGAAGACTTCTCTTCGAAACACAGNGGCCCGAAAGACGGTGGCGATTCCGCCCGACTGACGGTTACAGAGCACGCCCACGCAAGACCGCCGCCCGGGAAGGGTGGCCACGCGCCCGGCGCCCGCCGCAGCCCGGCCCCGGCTCCCCGCCGCGCGCCCAGACACCTACTCCCAGCGGGCCTCCTCCGCGATCGCGGTCTCCGACCGCGGCCGGGCCGGCTCCCCGCCGCCTCCAGCCCGCGGCCGCTGCCGGGCCCCCTTGGCGGCCATGCCGAGTACGGAAGCCGTGCGCCCGCTCCCTGCCTCCGGAGAACGAAACGTGAGCGGAGCCGAAGCCGGCGGCCGCCATGCCGGGGGTGGGCACGGGCGCGCGCCT